>CAUYQG010030822.1:0-43984 GCA_963574415.1 Tarsius wallacei | reverse complement strand
GGCTCAGCAATGTAATCCCGGACCTTGGGAGGCTGAGGTGAGTGGATTGCCTGAGCCCGCGGGTTCGAGACCCGCCTGGGCAACTTGGCGAGACCTCATCTCTACAATAAATCAAAAAATCAGCCAGGCGTGGTAGCGCGCTCCTGTAGTTCCGGCCACTCGGAAGGCTGAGGCGGAAGGATCGCCGGAGCCCAGCAGGTCGAGGCCGCGGTGGCCAGGAGCGGCCACTGCACTCCAGTCTGGGCGACAGAGTGAGGCTCCAACTCAAAAAAAAAAAAAGAGAGGGTTAATAAGATAATCTATAACTTGTTAAAAAAAAAAGCTATAGAACACCATATTAAGTTCTTATGTAGATTCTTTGTGTGATATTTAAATATTTTAGGTCAAGAATAAACCTGAACCTCAGTATAAATGGCAAGACAGAGGCAATCCAGCTGAACCACAAGCAGTCCACGTCACACTTCTTTATCCCAAACACAGGCAGAGGGAGATAAAATGAAACTAATGTGTCAGAACAAGCAAGAATCACCCATTCGCATCCCAACTTATCACCTTTTTTCATCAAATACTCTAGAAAAAAATAAAATCAAGTAGAAAATGTCAAAATGTTTAGTAAAGACATTTAAACATTTCAAAAGAGTAAACAGTTGCATTTCTTTTAAATAATTCTGGGGCCGGGCTCAGTGGCTCAGTCTGTAATCCCAGTACTTTGGGAGGCCTAGGCGAGTGGATTGCCTGAGCCAGCAGGTTTGAGGCCAGCCCGGGCTACTTGGCGAAACCTCATCTGTACAATAAATCAAAAATTAGCCGGCCATGGTAGCGCGCACCTGTAGTGCCGGCTACTTGAAAGGCTGAGGCAGAAGGATTGCCAGAGCCCTGTGGGTCAACACTGGGGTGGCCATGAGTGTGCCTTTGCACTCCAGCCTGGACCACAGAGTGAGGCTCCAACTCAAAAAAAAAAAAGAATTCTGGGCCAGGCGCTGGGGACCACACCCATCCCAAAACTTTGGGAGGCTAAGGCAGGTGGCACGCTTGAGGTTTGGAGTTTAAGATCAACCTGAGCAGCGTAGCAAGACCCCATCTCTAAAAATAAAAATTAAATTCTTAGTATTGATGCAGAGAATAGTTAAGAGCGTGATTGTAAAGGCTACCTTGCATTTAGTAGGTTTAGTGTATAATAAGCCATTTTGCAAATAATCCAGTGGAAGAATTTATTTTCTTACCCATTTTCCTCAGATTCACCTATTTGTAAGTGAGAACTTCCTGGAAAATGAGCAACAAGCCCATAAAATGTTTACGTTTATGTTCATTACCAACGTTAGCAGTCAACAACGTACACACATTATTTTGGGGAGAATCTTCCTATATGGCCTTTCCCTTCAAAGACGGGTCATTTAAAATAGGAAAATAAGCCGGGCTCGGTGGCTCAGCCTGTAATCCCACGCCTTGGGAGGCTGAGGTGAGTGGATTGTCTGAGCCCGCGGGTTCGAGACCCGCCTGGGCAAGCAAGACCTCATCTCTACAATAAATCAAAAACTAGCCGGGCGTGGTAGCGTGCGCCTGTAGTTCCAGCTACTTGGAAGGCTGAGGCAGAAGGGTCGCCGGAGCCCAGCAGGTTGAGGCTGCGGTGGCCAGGAGCAGCCACTGCACTCCAGTCTGGGCAACAGAGTGAGACTCCAACTCAAAAAAAAAAAAAAAATTGATGTTCCTGGAGGGTTTGTCCGGGATCTCCTTCTTTTCCCACTCTGCACCCACTTATCGAGTCATGGTCCCTACTCATGTGGCTTCTACCATATCGGTGCCCATATCATAACTACCTCATCCATATCTCTAGCCAAGGCTGGGCACAGTGGCTCATGCCTGTAATCCCAGCACTTTGGGAGGCAGAGGAGGGAGGATTACTTAAGCCCAGGAGTTTGAGACCAGCCTAGGCCATATAACGAGATCTTGTCTCCTCAAAAAATCAAAGTAAGTACCCAAGACATGGTGGTCATGCCTGTAGTCCCAGCTACTCCGGAGACGGATGCAGGAGGATTGCTTGAGTCCAAGAGTTGGAGGCTGTGATGAGTCATGATCATGACACAGCACTCCAGCCTGAGCAACAGCGTCAGACCCTAGAAACCTCACCTGGATGGTGGGGCTCAACATGCTCAAGACCCTCTTCCCCCTCACATCCACTCTGTCCCTGAATTCTCCATCTCACCTGTGGCCTCACTATCCATCTGACTGAGGCTTGGCATGTGAGAGACTTGGCCATGATCTGACCTAGTGTTTTTCCACCTGTAGTTGAGATTGGGTAAGCAAAGGCTGGGCCTGCTGTGGGACAGACTGCAACAGTTAGCTCTACAGTAGGTGAACATAAGGGTGAAGAAACTTTAACCTGAAAAAGGAAGTATTTTCAGCCAGGACAGAAGGTAAATTGTTATTAAGAAATTTACTGAGAGGTAGAAAGCTCTAGGGTTTGGCAAAGATAAAGAAATAGAAATTGAGAGATGATCCCTGGCATTTAACTAGATAGAAGCCCATGTCGTTGAACTACACCAATGAAGCTCATTATTTTTAAGTTCTGTGCAGTTTGGAAATATATATTTTGAAGGCCTGTTTACTGAGCTCTGGGATGGGGTTAAAAAAAGAGATAAGCTTGGTCAACTTCACCAACAATCCTACCCACCTCCATCCTGCCCACTTACCAGATGTGGCTTGTGAAAAGCAAAGAGCACTTTATGTTCATAAATAGAAATCAAAAGTAGCTAGAGAAAAGAAGACCTACAGAAAAGTTATACATTAGCAAGGTCAACCTTCCCTTCTCCACTTCTGTCTCTTTGAATAAGCGGATTCACATGTTCTGCCTGTGTCCTACTGCAGACATTTCTATAATGATGATAGCATTATTATTTTTGTATTCCATACTAGTCGCAGGTAATTCAAGTGGCTGTTGCCGATTCAAGGCCAAGGTCAAAATTCTAGAAGTAGACGTTGACCGGAGCAGATTGTGTCATCTGTCTGAAGAACATTTGAGTTCCTGGATGGAAGAAAAGGCTATGAAAATAGGCAAAGCAAGATTCTGGATGATGAGATGCTGGGAGTGTCACACCAACTCCCAAGACAGGCCAGTCTGAGAACTCTGAGAGCAGGCTCTGTGTGTGGCTGGCCAGCCCAGCTGAGTCCCGATTGGATGGATTTCTTCATTGTCTGATTGATGCAAACGTCAGGCAATGATGACACTTTCATGAGTGCAGGCTGCAGTGACTATTCCTGCTGTGATGTCATAGTGGGAGAGCTATGTATGGAACAAAGCATTTTGCTTTTGAGGAAATATCCAGTTTACAGATTGTGCAAATGAAATGTCCCCTGACACATCTCTAAGTAAAACTGACTGAAAACATGTAGGACCTATTATCATACCTGAGGGGGTATGACTTTCATTTTATATTGCAGTGTGTAAGCAATAGCATATTTTGAAGCTCCCACTCCTCCAAGCTGTGGAGAACCCAACCTCAATCTTTCTGGGACTTTCTCCCAAGGTAGGCAAAGTACTGGGATCTTAGTTAATTCCACGGAACTTGGGGGTCTCTCTCACCTGAAATCATTAATTGTTGGATTATAATGGTCACCCAAGATGCTCACTGCTCAACTGCACATGGTCCCTTTGAGTCCATTGTTTCTGCTGCTTCTGAAACAAAGTAGTATTTATCAAGCCAGAACCCATGCAACCCTTCTCATCTGATGCCTACTAGAACTAGTGAGCTGCATTCACTTCTCATGTTGCCTCTACCTGATTTCCACATATCCCTTATTTGGTCTCTCTTTTAGGGTTTCCCTTAGTAACAGCCTTTCTCTCTCTCTCTCTATCTCTCTCTCTCTCTCTCTCTCTCTCTCTCTCTGCCCCATCCCTTGAAGTTGCTGAGCTTAGTCCCCTCTGTGCACGTAGACTTTTTTTTAAAAAGCCAAGAAGAGAAGTTTTTGCAGGCAACTCCTGCTTTCTACTCTAACACAAGCCTCCTCTGAGGCGAGAAGACACAGAGCCTCTTCCTCCCTGCCTAGATGGTTAAAGAGAAAGAAGAGGACACAGAAGAAAAATCAATTGTCATCCCCAAAGTTTAGTCTACCGTTTAGAGTTTCCATCAGTGTGCACGCTGAATGACAGGTTCATTACCCACAGGAAAAGTAAGAGGAGATCCTGTGGGGACCAGCTCTCAGATGGCTCTTAGCGCCATTCTGATGAAATTATTGGCTGGCAACAAAATTGGACCTCCTGCCTTCTATTCCAATGCAAGATCTGCAACCTACAGGAAGATTTTTTCACATATATTATTTCCTCTGAGTTCCCATAACCCTCCCAAGAGAAAGGTTGTATTATCCTCATATTAGCCAAGAAGTGAAGCCATCAGTTAGTGTAAAGCGGAGTTAGGACATGAACCTGTGTCTGTCTGACTCCTGGACTCTGCTCCTTGTAACTCCCTACACACTGACTCCCCTCTCTCTTCCCACATATCCACATACCCAGAGCCCAGGCAGCCAGGTGGGCATTCTTTCACCATGAAGGTTGGGCAACACATTTTTCCTAAGCCTCTCGAGTCTTTAGGCTGTGTTGCAACCTTACTTGGAGAATCCTTTTCCCACCCAGATCCAGTTCAGTGTCCCTCCCTCAGGATTCCCTTCCAGATAGCTGAGTTGTCTCCCTGTGCTTCTTCACTTTAACCAGTCCTCTGCAGTGACCCTTACCTCACCCTCCCTTGACCTTTGGAATTTATATACACATCTCATGTCCCCCAACACATTGTAGGCTCTGGGGTGGCATGACCACACCTGATTCATTGCTATACTCCCAATAAACATGGTCTGACACCTAGGATAAACATAACAATTGTCTGTGGAATAGAAGGAAGAGCAGGAATATAGGTAAATAAGTGAATGTTATATGAAAAGGAGGGAATGAGTGAATAAGCTAATGGATTGAAATGAGCATGAAAACCCATATGGGATGGCAAGAATCTCAAGCAGCCATTATAAAGAATAATGAGAAAGGATTTGCTACACAGCATGATAGACAGAATAAACAATGCTGAGATCAAGATGATTCCAAAATGCATATGTGGCTCCAGGTCTAGGGAACTGAGGAATGCACTCTTCGGGCCCCAAGAACACTATGTTTCACCCTGGACTCACTTCACGGGAAAGCGCTATTCTGTTTCTGGAACTGTTTGCTTCTATAAGGCCCTAGGTCTTCTCCTTGAGCATGAATGAATGAATGAATAAATAAATAAATAAATAAAGCCACAATACAGCAACAATATAATGGACAATAATTCTGGTGTACCCACTATGTGCCAGGCATTCCTCCAGGTATCTCATTTAATTCTCATAACAATAAGAGACATGTACTGTTATTTATCTGATTCTACAGATGAGGAAACTGAGGCTTAGAAAAGTGAAATAATTTTCTTGCAGTCGCTCATCTAATAAGCAACAAAGCCAGACTTTAAACCCATGTCCTCTGACATCAGAACCATCCCTCCTAAACGCTTCCATCAAGCATCAAGCTTTCTGGCAACACATTCCTATGGCTGGCGATGACAGTAAGTTTCCAGTCACTGAGTGCTTGCTGTATGAGGCACCAAACATTCTGCGAACACTGAACCCACAATAACCTCATAGCTGAAAGGCCGATTTTATCCACATTTTTCAAACAAGGACTCTAAGGTCTGTGTGACAAAGTGACACCTCTAAAAAATGACAAAGCCAGAATTTGAACCCAAATTAACCATATTCCAAAACCCATGCTCTTTGCCCCCATGTGCTATAGCCCAAAAGCACTCCTCATTTTCTTTCTCATTCAGTCGATGGCTATGGGGTCATGGAAAGAGTCCTATATTTGAAACCAGGTTATTTGTGTTCCTGTTTTGATTCTTCCATTTAGGTCTTACCTTGGGCATGTCATTTAACATTTCTGTGCCTCCGTTTCTTCATCTATAAAATGGAACCAATCATGTCACATTATAGAATTATGGTGAGGATTAAATGAGAAGCTGCTGTTGATGAAAGCACCATACAAACCTTTATCTCTATGAAGTAGAAAGGAGTCAATAGATATGATTATACTTGTCCTGGGAGTGGATAAAATGAGTCTCACAGAGATGAAGTGACTCGTCTAACAGTCTCACAGAGAGTTGTTCATTAGAGCAGGAATGAAGCCCAGATGTCCCCAGGCAGAAGTCCATGTGCCTTTTGCTAGGTGGCCAAGGATCATTATTTTGTGCGGGTGAGACACTGCCAGCCCCTCGGTGCTTCTTCAGTTTCAATGTGCATCGCCTCCCCACTCCCATTCTCCTCCCCAGCTCTTTCAAGGCCCCTTGACATTCAGGGTAAAAGTCTTTTTCCATCTTTCCTAGGCTTAGCTGTAAAATTAAGTGGTCTTATTCTGTTAAAGAGTTCCACCCAGAATGAGCGATTCGGAGAGAAGGCAGCGTGAGTCTGGGCAGGCACGCTTGTCAAGAGCTTGAGATGCTCTGCTAATGAACGTCACTTTGGAGCTGGTTGGGATTAAGCCATTATCTGTGTGATCTTCACCTGACCCTTGATGGACCAAAATTCATACATTCCAATTCTGTGCTTAACTAGGAAGGCTTTACAACTCTTTTCTCCTCTAGAATCTTTTCAATCTCCGGGACCCATTATGCAGCAATTTTGCTTTCTCCAATTTCATTTTCACTTTCAAAGTGAATGTCATTTGTCAGGCAAACCACATATTCTTTGGATCCCTATCTGCTAAATTATTCCTGAACTTGACTTTTTTGGGGGCCCCATTCTGGCTGACCTAAATTCTTCTCTGTCTTCTACCATTTCTCCCTTCTCTCTGAAGGCAGCCATTTGTGGCTTCGTTGCCTAAAGAAGCTGTTTCTGGAAGCACTTATCTGTTACCCCAGTTGGAAAGTTATCATTTGTATCTAAATTAGCTAGTGTGATCTTTTATCTGAACTCCAGGCAGAGCTGATCCTTTGTATGAGAACTACCCATCAGGTTTCAGACCCATCTGCAGCGTCGTTCTCAGATGACTCAGTTTGGAACTAAGATTCAAGTCCTCACTGTTTCTAAATGTAAAGATTGTCTCTGTGGCCACTTTTCAAAAGAACTTGCCACTCTCGTAGGGGTGACACCTGAATCCCAACTAGCCCGTCTCCTGCCCCAAGCTCACCTCAGAACCGATGTCCTGTGTGGACCCCTGGTCTCTTTGTCCGGTTTTTGCCAGCTGTAAAGAGAATGCATGGTAGGAGGAAACAGTTCCAGGGTAGCAAACAATGATTTAATTTCATACAATCACCTTCGGAGGTGGCAGCAAAAAAGATTTTGCAGTGAAATCATGACTGTTAATGTATGTCAAAAATGATCTCACAAGGGGACTGGCAGTCCTGTTCTGTCCCACATTGGGCACACCATGGAAAGATCGAAGTCTCCCAAATCCAGAGGGTGTGACCACATGTAAATTCTGCAGAGAACAACCAAGCTTGAGAAGAGACCAAACTGTGCAAAGGACGGTTAAGTGAACTGGAATGTTTAGCCTGGAAACTGAGAAACCTTTGCGGGGATAAGCAGGGTGGAAAAATCTGTTTCAGACTCCTGTTTTGCACATTAGAAACCTGAGACTTAAAGAGCACAGACCCAGGGAATAGCCAAAGCGAGCGTTTTAAAGAATAAATGAGATCATTTTGCCCTGCTGCCTGAAATCATCCAATGACGTCCCCACTGCTATTAGAATAAAGAGCCAACCCCAAGCCTTGGCCTCCAGGACCTCACATGAGGGTGCCGGCCCTTCTGTGTTAGGTAGAGGACCAGGTAAGCTGCTACCGTCAAGAGACCCCCAAATACCAAGGTAGAAATGTATTTCTCTACCTCTTTATGAACAGCACCATAATTTGTAAACCAGATTAGGCTTCAATAAGGCTCAGTTAGCAAACACTGTCAGCTGACACTTCAGAACATACCTGTGAATGAAACAGACCCTCGCCTACTTCATCCACATGATGAAGAGTAACAAGAGTAGACTGGACTGGAAGCTGGAGGGTGGCATGCAGCTCAAGGGACAATGAAACACATCTTAAAGGAATGAAGTAGAATGTTAATGCATAGGTGATGTCCACTACATTTAAGCCCAGGAAGTCTGTTAAATTCTACTGCACATTTTTTGAAAGCTTGGGGAAAAAAGTCAGCGCTTCAGTCTTCCCTGAAGGCAAGGAGGCTCCATCATCCTTAGGGGGAAGATTCTGCCATCTGGGTGCAAGTGGCTCCTCCAGGCTCTGTCACTTTTCAGTGACTGCTTAAGTAGCAGCTACTCAGGGGCATTCTCTGCCCACTCTATCTAAGGAGCTCACCCAGCACAGAATTTTGTCTTAGCTCAGCACCCTGATTGCTTCTTTCACAGCACTTACCACAATTCATTTGATTTAATTATTTTTGCCTGCCCTTCCCCTCATTCTTACCCCATTAGACTATAATCTCTACAGGGATAGGATAGAGATCTTGTATGTCTTATTCATTATTGCATTATCTAATACTGCTTAACAGTACCCCAAAACAGAATAGTTTAAAATAATAAGCATTTATCATCTCATAGTTTCTGTGACTCAGGAATTCAGAAGAAGCATTGCTGTGGGTTTCTGGATTGGAGTCTCTCAACGTGGTATTCAAGATGCCAGCTTATCCGAAGGCTAGGCTGGGGGTTGAAGGATCTGATCCAAAAAAGTTCACTATTATGGTGCTGGTTATTGGCAGAGGCCTCAGTTGCTTTCCATGTGGGCTTCTCCCAGAACTGCATGGGCATCCTTACAACATGGAAGCTAGCTTCCCCCAGAGTGAGCAACCCAAGAGAAAGCAAGGCAGAAGCCACATATCTTTTATGGCCTAGCCATGGAAGTCACAGGCTGTGATTTCTGCAATATCCTATTGGTTACATAGATTAGTCCTGTTCATTGTGAGAGGGGAGCACACATGGGTGTGAATATCAGGAAACAGGATCACTGTGGGCCATCTCAAAGGCTGGCTACCAAAACTACTCTATCCCTCAGCAGTCTATGGGCTCATGGTAGGCACTTAATTTATGTTTGTTTAATGAATGGGCAAAGAGAGACAGCCTAAGTAAACCCAGTATTACCAAGATGGGTAGCCGAAGCCAGTCTTGAAATCAGTTCTTTAATCTATTGCATAGTGCTCTTTCCTCTATACCAGAAGGCCCCCTTTATACCTTCTCCTTCATATTCTTCCTTTTCCAATTCTCTAACAAACAACCCTGACTCTTCCAGCCCATGCCAGCCTGTACCCAACCCTGATGATGGCAAAGAAATGCATTGCTGAAATATGTCTTTGCTTTAGTGCTTGAAAGGGCCCTGGGAGGCTGAGGGGCTGTGAGGACCTGGCAGATGCCATGAGCAGCCTTTGGCAGTCAAAGGCAGTAGTTTTGAAACGTCAGCATGCAGAAGAATCTCCAGGGATTCTGGTAACATGTCTAGCGTGGAACCCAGAAATCTGCAGTTAGGTGCCCTGGTGGGGAGTTCTGATGGCTGGTGGTTAAAGGACAAGCAATTCCAGTCCTCCAACTCCTTTGCATCCCACTGAGGTTATTCCTTCTGGAGAGTATCCGTAGAGAGCAGGGTTGGCGAGAGGAATCCCAGCCATAAACCTGCCAGGATAAGAGGATTCATACAGGCTCACCAGAAAAATCAAGGATGGGTTGGGTGGTGTGGGATAGCAATGGGTGGGCATTGGAGTGGGTGGGTGGTAAGAGCGAGAATGCAGAAGATTCCCTAGTAGCATGTTTATATGGAATTGGAGTACTGTTTCTTAGGGTTAAAAAAAAATTCAGGGTGTGTGTGTATGTGTGAGTGTGTGTGTGTGTGTGTAAGTTAGCTTCTTCTGGTATCCAACTGGGAATTTGATTCATTTAACTTGTTCAGAATCAGTTGCAATAAACCAGGTGGTTTTGCATTGCTCATGCAAATCACTTTCTCCTCACACATGGCTACAGTCCCAGCTGCCAAAATGTTGTCATGTTCTTGTCTTCAGAGCCTTAATAGGAAGAAAAAATACAGTCTGGAATATATATGTGCTCAACACCCTCCCTGGTGATCACTGAGCCTGTGTGGCCACTACTAACCTGTCAACTAACAGTTAGTTCTTCCCAAGCCGGGAGGACTGTAGAATGTCCATGGGCTAAAGGCCCTGGGCTCCAGCTCCTCAGATCACAGATTCCACTGACCTACTTCAGATGCCTCTTATTAGAGCCACAGAACCTTGGGCAGAGAGACTACGATCCCAAATTTTGGTCCTGCCTTTGTATTGCTGACTCGATTTGGGCTCAAATAAAAGTGCCACAATGCCCTACTTTTTTGGAGAATTCAGAGGCATCCAATGTCAAGATTCCCAACTGGTTTTACCCTAGGGTGCAGAAAAAGATAATATTGGGAGTAAACATAAAATGTTACTTGTGATCAAAAATGACCTCTAGTGGCTTCTCACCACCCAGCCTCTGCTCATCCACTCTGTGGCTAAAAGATCTGTGTCTCCACGGTAAACTGGTTGACTACATACCCGGATTAGTGGCCCTTCCAGTGAGACAATTACATTTTCTCATGCTGTGGACTCATAATTGACCATGTGTCTTGCTTTGGCCAATGAGATGCGAACTGAAGGATATGACACTGCCGACAGGAGCTTTAAGAGCCAGGGCATACTCTATCTTGCTTGTTCTCTCTACTGCAGTGTCCAGCAATGTTCCCAGGCATCCTGGAGTGAAGACAATGTGGAGCAAAGCCACAGCCAATGCACAAGGGTCCTGTAGGATGAGGAAGGAAGGAACGTCTTTTGTTTTAAGATACTGGAGGTCATTGGTTCCTGCAGTAGGAACTTTCCTATCCTGACTATACTGGGGCACACCTGATGGAACCCTTTAACCTCAAGGAAAGTTCTAGCTAACTGGGAATGACATACAAATGTTGGTCACTCACATATACAAGCACAAATGGAGTATTATTCATTTTTCTAAGTTTCTATTTGCTTTGTCCTCTCTGGGGTTCTACTTTCTCCCCAGGTTAGTAAAGAAAAGGTTCAGAATTTCAGTTATCAGCAAGGTGCAGTAGCTCATGTCTGTAATGCCAGCACTTCGGGAGACCAAGGCAAGAGGATTGCTTGAGCCCAGGAGTTCAAGACCAACCAAGGCAACATAGCGAGACCTCATCTCTACAAAAATAAAAAATAAAAATAAATAATCTAGGCATGTCGCATGCACCCGTAGTCCCAACTACTTGGGAGGGTGAAGCAGAAGGATCATCTGAGCCAGGTGATATTTTTTTTTTCCAGTTATCATATCTATACAAAAGAGGTCATCTTTTTCTGTGTCTATTTTAGGGAGAATAAAAATTCCCAGAAGCTCCATTAAAGCTTCTGTAGCATATAATTATAATAACAATTAAAAGCATGGCTGTGGAGTCCCACAACCTGGGTTTAAATTCTGACTCTCTCTCTCATCTACTGATTTCATTTTAGGAAAGGGGCTTAATCTCAGCTTCTACATCTGTAAAATGGGAATAACAATAGGGCCTGACTCAACGGATCACTGCCAAAAATAAATGAGTTCATATGTAGACTAGTGCCTGGCATATGGCTCTTACTCTGTTCCCGTTAGTAGTGGACATCTGACATGTTTATGTGCTCCCAACCTCTAGTTTTTCATTAGAAAATCATCTAATAGTATGAGTCCCACCTTAGCCTCCCCGGCAGCAAATTTATCTGTGGTCAACCCTGACCCAGGAGTATACAAGAAACAAAAGTGAGAAACGCAGTTCCAGCTTAGCTGAAACAGAAAACACAGCTCTCATGGACTGGAACCATAGATTGGGTAGGCTGTGCTGACAGACTAAGGATTTTGAGGGGACAAAGTAAAGTCTTAGAAAGTTTTTGTTTTATTTTTAAGTAGAAGTTGCTTGATCAGATTTGCATTTAAAAAGATCTCTTCCTGGACAGGGTGGAGAATGGATTGGTAGGTGAAAGACAGGAAGCAGGAAGAACTGATTGTTGAAGTATTCTGTAGTTTCTAAGGTACTACTTCAATCTTTGTGGAACAAGGTGAGATAAGAATGCACAAGTAAACAACCACTAGGATAATTTTAATTCTAATTACCTGTGATTTGATACGTGAAATATATGTATACACATCATATTAAGATACTTTTTTTTTTTTGCAGGAGACATTCAGTCCATTTAATTAGTTTCCCAGAATGTGGTGCTATTATTGATTTTTATTTTTACTTTTTGAGTTGGAGTCTCCCTCTGTCACCCAGACTGGAGCGTGGTGGCCACTCCCGGCCACCTCAGCCTCGACCTGCTGGGCTCCAGCGATCCTTCAGCCTCAGCCTTCCAAGTAGCCGGAACTACAGGCGCACGCTACCATGCCCGGCTAATTTTTTTTTTATTTATTGTAGAGATGAGGTCTCGCCAAGTTGCCCAGGTGGGTCTCGAACCCACAGGCTCGGGCAATCCATTCACCTCAGCCTCTCAAGGCGTGGGATTACAGGCTGAGCCACCGAGCCCAGCCGCTATTATTGATTTAATTCTAAATTTTTTCTACTGGCAATGTGTGTCAAATGATCAGAATAATTCATTTATATTTTCTCCTCATGTGCAGTGTGAAACAAAGCTGTGAAGGACTGAATGTACTTGCCTAGAGCCAGAGAGCTCACTAAACAATCGCTCTAAACTCGTGTGAATTTCAGTTCCAAAAAAATACCTTTGGAAGTAGGACAGAAGGAAACACCCGTTCCATGGATCACCCCCCAGCCTGAATAGCCGTGGACTCCCTCCCCTCTGTCTCTCAATCTTCCTCATGATTGCTTGGGCATGTGTGTTTAGTTCTGATCAATGGGCTGTACACAAAAGTGATGTATCCCACTCTGGGCAGAGGTAACTTGAGCTAGGATACCTCCCTGAGTTTTCTCTTCCCTACTGTGGTGACTCAAAGGCTCTGTGTTACAGACAACAGAGACACAAGATGGAAGAGGTTGCTACACCAGAAGAGGACTTAATGTAGGTAAGAAATGGAATTTTATTATGACAAATGATTGGGGATTTGTTACAGCAGAATAGCTTAGCACAGCCTGACTAATACCAGGGTGCCAAAAAACTGTATACACATTTTAAGTGATGTTAAGAGATGTTGATCATAATCAGAAGTGTCTGGATGCTGACAGTAACCACTGTCAGCTCCTCTTGTAATTGCAGAAGTCAAACGTGACTTGTATTCATCTTTTCTTATTGGTATATATTGAATGCTATAATTTTAATAGCTTTTCCCTTTCTTAAAATGTGTATCCATTTTTTTTTTGGCACCCTCGGTATATCTGCCAAAGCCTGTGCCAGGCACTCTCCTACCAACTTTCTCAATGAGCCATCCCAACAAGCCCATGATAATAGCACAACTTAGAAAGTTACATAGCTGACCTAAACTCATGTAATTTGTAAGTGGCACTGACAGAATTTGAGCCAGTTGGCATAGATCCAAAACCCATATTTTCTTTGTCCTGCCATCCCATAACATACCCTTTGACCTTCCCCTAAAGAATTGAACGGATCTGGCTACGGTCGACAATTGACAAGCAGCACTGGTAGAACGCAAAGCTCTAGCAGGCCCAAGGTCTTTACCAGGTCCTCATGTTTGCCCTGCTTGCCTCTCCTTCAATTTCATTTTCCTTTCAATTCTGGAAGCAAAGCAGTACTGTGGTTCAGAGCACAGAGTTTTGAAACTCTGCCACTTCCAAGCTGTGTGCCCTTGTCCAAGATTCTTTATCCCAGCAAACCTCAGTTTCCTTGTCACCAAAAATGGAGATAAAAGTGCCCATCATAAAGTAGCGGTAAAGACTAAATGGGATGGTGTTTGCAAGGTACTCAGTGTGGGATCTAACACACTGTAAGTGCTTGGCAAGTAGTAGCTAACAAATGTGATAGCCCAAAGCAGCCACTCATTTTAAGGTGCAATGGTTCGTTTTTCCAATAAATGCTTTCTTCAGGAGTTAACTGTGTAAATGGTCTCAGGCCACAGTGGGATCATAGTCCCAATCTCAGAGGAGGGGGACAATTTGTCAACTTGCTTTCATCTTGAGTTCAGATTTAAACTTAATTCCCATTACCGGTTGCTATTCTCCTAAAGAGTTTTGAACTTGGCTCTGAGGAGGTTTTTCTTCTAAAAGAACAGAACCTGTTTCAGAATGGAGCTTCCATCGCAAATTCATGGACCCTCAAAATCAGTTTCTCTCCTGCACAAGGGCAGTACTAATTCCTATTTTACAGGGTTGATAGGAGGAATAAAGAAAATCTCACAGGGCAAAGTCTGTCACACAGTTTCTAACAGGGAACTGGCATTCAGTCACTGAACAACATCAGTCTCCATGTCCTCGAAGGGACTGGGGAAAGTCCCCTGCAGATAATGGTGGAGGACTCAGCTCCGGGAAATTGTCTTTCAAGACACATACAGCTTTAAAAATTATTATGGTAAGAACACTTAACATGAGATCTACCAGTTTAACAAGTGTTTAAGTGTACAATACAACAATACTCACTATAGGCGCAGAGTTGTACAACAAACCTCTGGAGCCTAATCACCTTGCATAACTCAAACGCTGTACCCATTCAACAATAACTCCCACTTTTCCCTTCCCTCTGGCCCTTGGCAGCCACAATTCTACTCTCTGCATCTAGGGGTTTGACTATTTTTAGATTCCTCATATAAGTGGAATCACACAGTATCATCCTTTTGTGACTGGCCTATTTCACTCAGCTTGACAGCCTCAAGACTCATCCATGTTGTTAGAATTTCCTTCTTTTCTGATGCCAAATAACACACATAGCTTTTTGATAGGGCTGAGAGAGAAATTCCCATTTTCTTTTTTCTCATATGACTTAATTTTTAACTTAAAAACTATATGTATATATTTTTTAGAGGTATAAAACTTAGAAAATACACATAAAATCAAAGAAGCCCCCCCTAATTTTAATAGCTGAGATGTTTAGAAACCTTTTGAGATGTTCTTCTAGAATTGCATTATAAACAAAAAAGTATTATAATGTATATGGTTTATAACCTGCTTTTTTCCTTATCGGTGCTTTAGATCTATCATTCCATATCAGTAAGTATCTGCATAACTGGTTATTACACAGCTGCATAGTATTCCACTGTATGGACATAACCTAGACTATAAGTGGCTTCCAATTCTTTGCTATTGCCATCGGCACTGTGAGCCTCAATGCTGAAATAATCACAAGCCAAAGTTTTGTTAGCACTGCTGTCTAATTTCTGTCCCCACTCCTAACTCCCCTGCTCATCCTTATTATAAATAATTAAAATGTTTTCCAGTCGTACCTATCTAATTATATATTAATGATTCCTAAGTCAAAAGATCATTGCTGGGATTAATTACAACAGAGACATTTATTCACACAAACCCAATCCTCCTTTTCTATCAGAAACAACACATTAATCTACAGGCTGGACTTCACAGACCAGAGTGATCTTTTACAACAAACAGATGCCAAGCAGGATCTTCTTTGGTAAGGAGAATTACATCATCACTCAATTATTTAGACAGGAGAAAATGAGTTCCAAAATAAGGGAACTGGGGGTATGAAAGCAGTTTGCTAACTTATAAGTAATGTTGCAAAGTGGAAAGACCATGAGCTTGGGGTCAGACAACATATGGTTATTGTTTGACAATAACCTTTATTGGCTGTGTGCTCTTGAGTAATTTACTTAGCGTCTCTGAGCCCCAGCTTCTTTATTTGTATCCTACTTATTAATATCTACTGCAGAGTTGTTCAAAATATCAAAATGATAATAAAGAACATCAACTGATTATTTTTCCATGAGTTAATAGAGAGAAAGACAGTGAATTTCCCTCTGGCCATGCAGAAAGCAACAGGAGGGCACCAAGAGTGAGATTTCTCCTCCTTGACTGTTAAGACATGGAAAATAGCTAGAGTCAAGGCCTCCAACTAAAGGAGCAACTTCCTCTTTGTCCAATTCCACCTTTGATACCTCAAACCAACAGAGTTCTCCATTAATAGGGTGGCCAAAGAATTTACATCCACACTGAGACACTTTGGAGACTTAACTGGGGCACTATAAATAGTTATCAGGGACAACAGGTGTGAACTTGATCTTCAGGGCAGACTGGCCACCCTACTATTAACCAGATAGTGATGAGTCAATATGAAGCAAGTGGGAAAATTGGGTCATTTCATTTCAAGGTATCATCTAAGCTGTCTCAGTTATGCCCAGATGATTGAGAAAAAATAATTTAGTCAAACACAGACTGAAATATCTGCAAGGTTTACTTGACCTGTCCAGAAGGAACTTTGGCACCATCTCTTTGCATGACAAATTCTGTTAGCAGTCTTCTTGGAGCTAAGCAAACTTGTTTTTCTCTCCCATAAATCTTGATGTGCAATTTTATAGGATTTGTGGTGTATTTTTCCATTATTTTATACTTTTTATGCATCCATTATCTGCCAGGCTCTAGCCTAAATACACTGGAACTACAAAGATGGCTGAACCGTGGTCTCTGCTTTAAAGAAACTCAAGGTTAAGCCAGGGAGATGAATGCAGACACCATTAGCAAAAATATACAATGTCATCAATTTCAACATAGAAGTGTATACTAAGCACTGTGGGACACAGAGAAGGGGACAATTAACAGTTCCTTAGAAGGAATTTGAGGCATCTTGAATGACATTTTCTAAGTGGAGTGTAGGAAGTGCCTTTTACGTGCAGGGTTTAAGGAAGCTTGTGTGTGAGATGTGTGAGGCTTTGCTCCCAGCGCACTGTGACTGGAGCCTGCCGTGAAATAGGGTGAACTCTGGGTTCCTATACTCCTCTCCAGCAGTAGAAAGATAAACTGAGCAGTCTCCTAGCTCCCATCACCTCTCCAACAGACCTTCCAACCAAAGGCCCCAGAACTTCTTAGAAAGCTCCAATACATTTTCTTTTTACTTTAATAGTAATGCCATCGTCTTAAGGTGTGTGTGTGTGTGTCTGTGTGTGTGTGTGTGTGTGTGTATGATTGCTGCATGTCCATTATACTCCACTAGACTTTTCCTATGTTTTTGTACCAATGAAAACCTTATGAATGGATGTCATACTTTGACCTTTATAGTACTTATAGGTGACTGATTTTTAGAAGCATTTTACCTTTCCAGATTCAAAACTGATATATTCATTTGGGGAACCAGTGTGAGACCAATACTCATTCTATACTGCGTTTATATCCTTTTCTAAGTGTTTTTCTACTATCATTTCTGTAGGTTATAAAAAAGAATCAATGTGATTCACAGTAATTCTGACCTCTTTAGAAAATAACAAATGTTGTATTTGATTCAATGCATTTCTCATGTTTTGTTTTGTTTTTTTAAAGACAAGTGAGAAATGAGCAGTCCAGCCATATGGAGATGGGATATCTCAAAGGAGCCCCATCTCAGTGGATTTATTTACTCACCAATAGAGGGAGAGCTCTAATGAAGGAGTGTTTGGAGGGGTATCCATGTCGTTGGGTTGAGGATGAAGGGAAGAGGTGAGAGGGTGTCCCAGAGTTTTGCAATTGGACCTTTATCAGGCCTCTTGTTTATAAACGACAGAAACACAATTCAAACTGGACTCAAGAAAAAACATTTTTAAAGGATTGACTGAATATCTTAGCTGAAAAATTCAAGGGTAGGACAAATCAGACATGCCTGAATATAGATACTCAATGAATATCATTGAAATGTAGCTCTTTCTAACTCTCAGCTCTGCTTTCTTATTTGCCATCTTCCTTCTCAAGCAACCTCTCCTGTTATGACTATTCACTGTTTCATACCTTTACAGCTCAGCAACCCTCATGGAAAGAGTTTCTCTTTGCCAAAAGTTTTAATGAAGTCCTGGGATGATTCTCACTGGACCAGTCTGGGTCATGTGTCAATACCTGAACCAATCACCAGGTGAGGAAGTGAAATAAGCTGGTGGGTCATGGCTGCATCATCCTGGATCTTAGATGGAAGTGAGGAGAGGAGGCAGGCAACTCCAGCAGGGCCTAGTGGGCTACGCTATAGGGAGTAGCAGCTCATCTATGGCGGTGACTGGCTCACTCTTTTCCAAATCTGTGTTTTCTCTTCTTCCTACGTACACATTCTCTTTTTCTTTTTTCTTTTTTTTTAAGTCAGTGTCTTACAGTCTCACAGCAGGCAGGAGTGCAGTGGCACAATCACTGCTCACCTCAGCCTTGACCTCCTGGCTCAGGCGATCCTCCTGCCTCAGCCTCCCAAATAGCTGAGACTACACTACAGTGTAGTACGCCACCATACCCTGCTATTTTTTTTTTTTTTGTAGAGATGAGGTCTCGCTGTGTTGCCTAGGCTGGTCTCGAACTCCTGGGTTCAAGAGGTTCCACCTCAGCCTCTCAAAGTACTGGGATTACAGGCATGAGCCACCGTGCATGGCCCTCTAAATACACATTCTATTTATGGCTCCCAGCCTCTGACAGTTGGATGTGGTGACGTGACTGAGTTCTAGCCAACAGAAGGTGGAAAAAAGGATACATATTGCCCTCAGGGCTATAAAACTTTGAAAGCCATAAATGGAAGATGACAGAAGCACAGAAAGAATCTCAGCCCCTAAATTTTTTCCCCTTGGAGGAAAGTTGCCACCAAACATCTATTGTGAAGACTCTTATTACATTTTAAACGTTATGCATTTGAGAATTTGTTATAGCAGCTAATATAAATACAATTTTTTAAAAAAGGCATTTGTAAACTAAAGAGGCAAAAAGAGCTCATGTCCACTACAAAGTTTCTATGTGCTGAGTGCTAAAGATTTCAGACACCCTGATGGGTTTAATCAGTAACTGACTGACATGGCCTGATGGAAGCATTCGTCAAAGAGTCAGGAGACATGGGTTCAAGGCCTGACTCTGCTACTGATGACTGTCTGACCCTGGTCATGTCACTTTTCTCTGACCTTCACTTCTTCATCTACAAAATGGCAATTGCAATATCTGCTTGACTGCCTGACTGTGAGAATCAAATACAATTCTGTGAGTTCTAGTGTGATGTAGACTATATAAAGCCCTGGGCTGGCCTGTAAACAAACCAATGACCTGATGCTGTCAGAAGCAATGAAAAGCATAAGGATTTGCCCAGTTGGTTAAAGCAATGCATTCATGAGTCCATTTGGTCTCCCACAGGAAAGTATTTTGTCTCATTCATAGAGCCATAAAAATTAGCACCGGGATAGGCTTTGGAGAAAAAGTCCTGAGCATTATACATTCTGCCCTAGGGAGATACACAGCACAGTGATGGTCAAGTCTGCCACAAGGCAAGCTTGAAACCTCCTTCCTACATCCCTATTTCCTTCCCAATCTCTCTCAAATCCCATCCACTACTCAGAAGTGTGCTTATTGGTTTATTTATGTTTTCCAAAACTAGCCCTCTCTCAGACCAACAAAATCCAGTCTAGTCCACCTGACACAAGACTGCCAAGCACTCTTTCCAAAATGCAATATATCGTTTCTTTGAGCCTAGAAACCTGTTTGTGATCCTGAATCCAAGATGCATGAAACCATTTTAGCACCACTTTCAGGACCTGTCTCAACCTTCCCTTCCCAGTCTTACTTTCTGCAATCAGTTCAAACAAACCCTCCCTCCATTCCTTCTCTGGATATCCCAGCTGCTTTCCAGACTCTTGTCTCTGCCTGGGAGTTGGAGGTCCAGGTGACAAATGGATATGAGAGACCTCAGGAGACAGGAGCTGGAGATAACGGATTGGAAGTATCTTCATAAGAGGAGGAACCAAAAACCTGGAGCTAGTGAGCTAGGGGACAGTTAGGTGGAGAAAGGAAAAGGATCCTCAGAGAAGAGAGGGAAGAGAGACGAGGGAGATCTCAGAATGACTGGGGTTCAGAGTGGGATTGTGAGCTGAAGGACAGAGCTCCAAAACAGAAGAATAAAAGAATGTTGACCTGGGAGGAGGAGTGGGGAGGGACGCAGCACAGGGCACAAGGAAGGAGAAAGTGACAAGATGAGGAGCATCCCTGGTGTCAAATGCTCCAGGGAGGACAGGCTAACAAGGAGAGAGAAAGAGGAGGTCGCTAGTTTGGGCTAGGAGAGAGTCAGAAACTATTTTTTTATTGCAACAACTGAGTTGAGAAGCCACTTGCCACTACTTGCTGACAAAGAAGCCGTCCCCAATGGTGACCATGGACAGAAGGCATCCTAAGCACAGTTTCAGAGACTCAAGACACGGCTCTACTAAGCGGCAGTTGTGTGACCTTTGGCAAGTCACATCTCCTGACTGAGCCTCCGTTTCTCCCTCTGTCAAATAGGGACAACAGTTTTTACCTTAGAGGATAGCTGTGGGGATAAAATCAGAAAATAAATGTTAAACTTCTCAGCAAGTTGTAAAGTTCCCCTCAAGGGGATCAATATTGACTATTCTGATCACAGAAATGTGCATCTGACTGGAGATTTCGAGTGTCATCCTCAACTCCTCTCTCTCACAACCCACAAGCAAAACATCAGAAATCCTGTTAGCTGACCTTCCACACACGCCACATGTCCAACCACTTCTTTTCACCTCCCCCACTGTCACTACAGCCCAAACGGGCATCATAGCTGTCTTGGAAAATGGCAATTGCTAGACAGCTAGTCTCAAAACTTAAATTTCTGCTTCCCCCCAGCCTCTCTTCTCTCAAAGCAGCCAGAATGGCCTTTTCCATGATGCAGCCATCATGCCTTCCTTCCCTCAAAACCCTCCAGTGGCTGCTCATTGTACATGCAAAAAATTCCTGAGTCCCTGCCATGCCCTCCTTGGCCCTCTGTGACCTTCCTCCCAGGATCCAGAGGTTTCCTGATGCTGCATGACCACGTCACTCTGACTCCCACTCCAAGGCTTCTGCCCTGATGTATGGCTCACTCCCTTATTTTATTTCACTCAGATCTTCACTCAGACAGCGTCTCCTCCGCAAGGTCTCCCCAAGAATCCTATTTCAATGGATCCCCCTCTCTGGCATGCCATTCCCATCTCCCCATCTCTTTCTGTCCATCCTTTGTCCTGTTGTATCTGTCTTTGCAGAAAACTGACTTCATGTTCACGTGTGTTCATTTCGTATCTCTCTACCCCAGTCAAATGCAAAATTTGATAGGACAAACACTTGTTTCTGTCTTGTTATCCTTGGGACCTAGAAGAGTGCCTAATAGGTAACAGGCTTTGAATAGATATCTGCTGAATGAAAGAAGAGCCTAAGTTCTTCTCACATCTGTCTAGCATGGCAGTGTCCTGAATTGTGTGTAGCCTACTTCACACAACCCAGCTTCACATACAAATAGATGGCTTCTCCCAAGACCCTGATCCCGGCAATCTTGACTCCTTGAAAGGGAAGGGAAAGAGAAACTTGGTTAATTTGATCCATGGAACTACTTTTTACCTGTATCAGCTGAACATTTTGGCTGCAAAAGGAGCAAATGTTTATTCATGTTTTAAGATATTACTCTGGTAAGATACAGATACATTCTCATTGTAAAACATTCTAACCCAGTTGTATACGTAATAATTGATAAACATTTCTTCCCTTTTACCCACACTCCAGTCCCACTCTACAGCCCTGCCAGACACTCCTGACAATGGTCTGATGTGTTTCTTGGAGATCTTTCTCTGCACTGGCACACATGTTGTTGAAATACACAAGGAAGGACCATACAGGCCAGATCCTGTTTTTGGCTAGTATAAATATTACAGGTCTGGTGCAGTGGCTCACACCTGTAATCCCAGCACTTTGGGAGGACAAAGTGGGAGAATTGCTTGAGGCCAGGAGTTCGAGACCGCCTGGGCAATATAGTGAAACCCCCCTCTCTACCAAAAAATATTTTTAAAATCATAGCCAGGCAAGGTGGCACATACTTGTAGTCCAGCCACTCAGGAGGTTGAGGCAAGAAGTTGAAGGTAACAGTGAACTATGATTGTGCCACTGCATTCCAGCCTGGGCAACAAAGCGAGATGCTGTCTCAAACAAAACAAAACAAAACATAAAGTTAAAAAAAAAACTTTATAAACAAACACTACTGGCCAGGCGCAGCAGCATGCCTATAATCCCAGCACTTTGGAAGGTCAAGGCAGGAGAATTGCTTGCGCCTAGAAGTTCAAGACCAACCTGGGCAACAAAGCAAAACCTCGTCTCCATAATAAATCAAAAAATTAGTTGGTGGTGCATGCCTGTGGTTTCAGCTACTTGGAAGGCTGAGGGAGGATTGCCTGAGCCCAGCAGGTAGTGACTGCAGTGGCAATGAGCTTGCCACTGCACTCCGGCCTAGGCGACAGAGTGAGACTCCGACTCAAAAAAAATAAAATAAAATAAATTAGCGAGATGTGGTGGCTCACGCCTTTAGTCCCAGCTAACTGGGGAAGCTGAGACAGAAGGATTAACCTGAGCCTCGGATACTGAGGCTGCGGTGAGCTGTGATCATGTCACTGCATTCCAGCCTAGGCGACAGAGTGAGACACTGATCAAAAAAGAAAAACTAAAAACACTACTATGACAAACTTCCCTGTATACACAATGTAGTACACATAGATATTTCTACAAAAGACATATCTAAAAGACAAAGCAATGTTCTCAATCATACTTATAAACAGTTAAAAATAGAAATAATTATATTATAGAATAATCTTTTATCAAGAGACCAATAACTCAATTTTCCAAAGACTGAATATTAAATATAATGAGAGAGGAGAGGAAATTAGCACTTAATAAGGGCCTCTGGAGTGCTCCGTGGATATCACATTAAGCCTTATAGCCAGTCTGCAGGATGGGGATTATTGTGGTCCTATGAAACTTGAAGAAACTGAGGCTCAGAGCATTGAGATGGTTTATCTAAAATTCCCCAAGTATTAAGTGGCAGAGTCATAATCCAAACCCAGGCCTGTTTACAAAGCCCATCATCTTTCTAGCACACCATGGATTTTCCTTTTCACCCTCCTCTTTCAGTTCGATAGAAAGAATAAAATTTGTTCATGAAGCTTGTTCATCTGCAATCACTCATTCTGAGTCACCTGTTGTGTTACTCAAAAACCACCCTCCTGTTTTATTTCTCATGAGTAAACTGAGAGGACCATCCGAAGGGTGTGCCCTCACAGAGAACTCCCTCTGTATCCTTTCCGGTAGGGAGGGGAGAGGGCTGTTTTTGAGGCTGTCTCCTGCCTATAAGAACCCATTCACAGCTGTCACAGCTTCGGCTGCTGACTGGAGCTCCTGAGAGTTCTGCCCTGTCCTGGATCACCGAATGAAGAGGAAACGGGTCCCTCAGAGCCTGTGCATTTAGCCAATGCAAGCAAATACCTTCTCAGTCACAAAAAAAGTTTCCAAGATGTCAGGATAGCTTTACTCCCAAATGACTAAAAGAAAACAGAATAGGCAAGGGGAGCCATGAAGACCACCACAGTTGAGAGTCTGGAGGACAAAAAGCAGTTGAAAGGGGAAAAAAAACCCTTAAAGTATCTCGTTATGCAGAAGCAGGGGTCATGGAATCACAAGATCCCAGCATGACAGGTCTGGAAGGGACTTGAAATATGTGCCGTTCTAACTTCATATCCAAGGCTTGGGTGTCTTCTTCATCTTCCCCATCAAAAGTAGCATCCTTGTAGACACTTGCACATATATGTTTATTGCAGCATCATTCATAATAGCAAAAACATGGAACCAACCCAGATGCCCATGGGAGGTGGACCGGATAAAGAAAATGTGGTACATATACACGATGGAATACTACACAGCCATATAGAAGAACAAAATCATGGCCTTTGCAGTAACATGGATACAGCTGGAGACCATCATACTACGTGAACTCTCACAGAAACAAAAAACTGAATACCACATGTTCTGACTCCTAAGTGGTCCCTGATCACTGGTCACATGAGCACAAAGATGGGAACAACAGATGCTGGACACTGCTGAGGGAGGGAGGGAGGAAAGGAGGAGGGATAAGGGGCACACAACCACACACTGGGTACCAGGCCCACTGTCGGGGGCAGAGAGGGCCTGCTAGAAGCCTAAACCTCATTTACACGCAATGTACTTATACAGGCATCCTCACATGTACCCCACAACTCTAAAATAAAAATAAAAAAAAGAAATTAAAGGAGTACCCCTCGGCTCTTGCATGCCTCACTGATAAGGAGCACATCACTGGCCCAAACATTACCATCTGCCTATACACATCTCTGCCTGTCAGAGAGCTCTTCCTTCTGGTAGGCTAAACCCAGCCTCCGCTTTGCTTCTACCCGCTGGCCCTAGGGTCCACTCCCTTAAGACCTCATAGAACAAGCCCGATCCTGCCTCCCAGAGACAGCCCTTCCAGTCCTGAGAAATGCCCCAATTCCCCAGCATCTGTGACACCTTCCCAGCGGGTCTGAAGGGGCTACAGGATAGAAGCTTTCTTAACAAACAGGTCTAGCCTTTCTGGTTAGGAGAGCTGTCTGGACAAAGAAAACCAATCCAGCTTGTCTTTTGAATCTGCAGCCAGATGGGGAGGGAACAATAGCCCCAGGAGAAGTGGGGGAGGACCTGCCTCTTCACATCTTAATGAAGGTGTGAACTTTGAAGCTTTATTATGAACACTTGAAAGCCTACCCCTGGCTAAGCTCCTTTCAGCCGCTCACTGTCACCCTGGATAATGAGGCCGCAACTGTGTGGGAAGCATTGGGGTAGGGGAAGGGGAGGACCAGGGTTATCTGGAGGCAGGAGTCTTGCAGGCCCTGGCAGAAAAGCCACCCTTGGCTGCGGGTGCTGCCCCGTGACCAGGCCCGGGGGATGTTCAGGGACAAGGAACTCTCTGTTCAAGCCAAAACAGAGCAGTAACCCTATTAGGGACAGGAGAAAGGCCTGGAGAGTTCTTTTTTTTTTTAACCTTCTAGGTAATAAAAATAATGACTCACACCTGGAAGGCACCTTACATCATCACATCATTTTGATTCACACAAAACTCTCTGTGAGGCAGAAAGGACAGTGGTACAGAGAAGTGGGTGACCCTGTATGAGGTCATGGTCAACTAGTTCCAATCCAGATCCAATCCATAACCAACACATCCCTTGAAGCCTTCAGGTCAAGCCTGGAGGTAACCACTGAAATATCAAAACATGATCAGTACGTAAACAACAAAATAATAGTCTGACATTGATTGAGTGCTTTCTAGTTCCTTGACACTGGTCTTATTTAATCCTTACAACAACCAAATCGGGGAGGTATTTTTACTATTATAGATGGGAAAACTGAGGCACAGACAGAAGTGACTTCCCCAAGGTCACACAACCAGAAGGAGGCCAGGTTACATTTAAACTCAAGCTTTTTTAGAAGCTTATTTCACTTGTCCCCATTGTAACTGTATTATCTGCTTATTATAGAAACTGGGAAAATCCAAAGATGTAGAAAAAAGAAAATAAAGGTCCCATCACCCAAACATGAGTGCTATATTCACATCTTAGCTTTTTTCCTCTATGCACTTGTGTTTTATATGTATTCATTCAATGTGAATTTATTGAGTACCTACTGTGTGCCAAGTACCATTTTGGGTACTGAGGATTCAAAGGTGAATCAAAGCAGAAAATCCCTGTTCTCAAGGGGTTGACACTCTAGGGGCTCCTTCCTGTGTATTTCAGGAGCCCTGGTCACCTGCGTGTCTCACAGCCTTCCTCCCCCAGCACTGCCCTCAGAGAATGTGCCAGAGGGCTATAACCATAGTTTAACGAACACCATCAGGTATGAGTCAGGCGAGTGCC
This sequence comes from Tarsius wallacei, assembly GCA_963574415.1. Lineage (NCBI taxonomy): Eukaryota > Metazoa > Chordata > Mammalia > Primates > Tarsiidae > Tarsius > Tarsius wallacei. The sequence goes on along the minus strand of CAUYQG010030822.1, from coordinate 18,153 downwards.
TATGTAACTCCTATCAAACATCTATGTGTCCAGTGCCTCTGTGTCAATGACCCGCATGACAGCAAGTCATTAAAGTGCTGGACTAGGGCCAGGTGTGGTGACTTACGCCAGTACTCCCAGTGCTTTTGGAGGCTGAGGTGGGAGGATTCCTTGAGGTTCGAAATTCAAGACCAGCTGGGCAACATGGTGAGACCGCATAGCTACAAAACAATTTAAAAACCAGTTGGTGTGGCGATGCATGTCGGTAGTCCCAGCTACTTGGGAGGCTGAGGCAGGAGAATCGCTTGAGCCCAAGGGTTTGAGGCTGCAGTGAGCTATGATCATACCACTGCACTCCAGCCTGGAAAGCAAAGCAAGACCCTATCTCTAAAAAAATAAGTAAGTAAATAAATAATCAAGATGAAATGCTGGACTTTCTTCTTTCCTGCTCTCAGTTTCCACAAAGATAGAAAGTTACTCTTGATTTTCTGACAGGCATCAAATATGTCATTTCTGTGACTGCAAGACAGCAAGACATAATGAGTTTCTTGGACAGAACAAGCTCATTGGTCAGAAGATGGAGCCAGGCCCACCCTCCTAGATGGGGCAGAAGAATAGCCTCCTACGTATTAAATCCCATTTTTTAAACAGGGAAACTGAGGTTCAGAGAGTAAAAAGTAATTTGCCCAAAGTCACCTTGAGCCGGGAATCAAGCTCAGGTCTGTGTAGCCAGACCAGCTGTGAAAGGCAGCAGGACTAGGGACTGTCAGTTTCTCAGAAGGCACAGATGCCCGAGTTATAATCCCAGGATGGAGGAATCTGGTAAGTCAGGTCAAGCTCTAGTTGGAGGCTGATTCTCCAGAGCTGTGTTTCTCAAATTGTTTGGTTTCAACACCCCTTTAAACACTCATAAAAATTATTGATCCAGCCTGGGTGACAAGAGTGAAACTCCAACTCAAAAAAATTATTTGTTTATGTGGATTATATCTATTGATACTGCATTAGGAATTTAAAATTTTTTAAATGTTTACTTAGTAATGTATTTTAAAATAATATCTGCTAACATAGCTAGCATATTTTTATTTTTAAAAACTATTTTTACAAAATGAAAGAACTTAGTGAGAAGAATGGCCTTGTTTTACATTTGTGCAAGTCATTTTTCCCCCTTTATTTCAAGAGCATTAGGGAATACTTTTTGGTTACATGGTTGCATCGTAAAGTGGTGAAGGAATCTGGGCTTTAAGTGTACCCACCACTCCTACCTGTACACATTGTAAGCAATAGCTGAACAAATCACTTTAATATCTGATCTAACAGGCGAGAGAGCCAGATAATCCTTCTCTGTTTCCGCCTTCAATCTGTTGCAATGCGTTGTTTCTCTTGAAACATGTAACGAAAATCCAGCCTCACAGAGGTCTGCAGTTAGGGATGGGAGAGATATTATCATTGTTTTTTTTCAGATAATTGTAGTTATTCTTCATATCAAAACTCAATGTGTGGTAGTTTCTTAAAACTTAGTTGTGATGGAATCTGAATGCCTTTCCACAAAATTTTCGTACTCTGTAACATTAAAATCCACCGATCTACCTGGTATTTTGTAACATGCATGTTTTGTAACATCATGCATTGGTCTTTTGGAAAATATTGACTCACTGAGTCACATAGATCTTCCAAATATTGACATATTTCACTATGTTAGTCACTAGAAATCTTTACTGTATGAGAGAATGAGTATGAAAAAAGGTAAATAATATCTTATTACTATGAAAATGGTTTTGACTTTGTAAATCCCCCAGGATCTCAGTGACCCTGCAGAGGTACACAGATCACCCTTTGGGAACTACTGCTCTGGACTGAGGGACAGATGATGACCACTAGGAAATTCAGGTATAGGTGGCTGAACCCCAACCCTCTGAAAGCAGGAGATGCACAGAAAGCTGAAACTAAGCCAGAAGACCAGACTCATGACTGGGAAAAGACAGATGATGAATACTTGGACAGGTAATCCAAGGGCATACTCCATGAGCAGTAAATGATAATTGAGATGCATCAGAAGGCCCCAGCAGGGACAACCCAGTCACTAGGACCTGGGTCAGGGTGCGCATTTAAGTGTCACAGAAGATAGTACTCTCCCATCCTTCTCAGCTAGACAGTGTCTGGAAGTGCATAGGGATACCAGATGGATGGAGCTAGGCCAACAGAGGCAGGAGGAAAGTGTTTGAGGTGGACACTGGTCAGGGTGAACGTGTGTGAACAGAACACCTTCTATTTCTGATTTTGCCCATCTCTTTGAGGTTGGGGTCAAAACAAGAAGAGTCCAGAAAAAAATAGAATCAAGGGACAAGGGATGACAAGAGAAGAAGAGAGGAATAACTCAGGAGCAATAGGCCCCAGTTTGCCTAATCTTATTGCAATATAGTTAATTCCCCTATATATGAACCTTCAAGATGTGAACTATCAGAGATGCAAATGTGCATTCGTATGTCCAATCACATAAGTTAGTTCACATGTCTGGCATACATTGTCATGTGTGCACATCCTCTACAAGGGTTGTGCTTTTGTGTACGTAACTGTATAGTACTGTATAGAGTACAATAGTACAGTATCTTTATTTCAAGCCCAGGATGTGTAGAAGTAAGCATAAAAGCAGCAGTAATATAGTTGGTATAGTTAATTGTGTTAGTTGGGTACCTAGGCTAACTTTGTTGGACTTACAAACAAATTAGTCTTACGAACATGCTCTCAGAATGGAACTCGTTTGTATGTAGGGGACTTACTGCACTCTGTGCCATCACCGGACTTTCCAGGAAGCGTCTTGTGTCTACATTCTCTTGTCACTGTCCTGGGTCAGGCTCTCAGCAGCTCTCTTCTTGTAACTGGTCTCTCTGCTTCCAGGGTTGGCCCCTCTAATATGCCTCCCATCCCTACAGTCAGAGATGTCTTTCCATGACACAGATTTAATCATGCCTTACCCCTGCTTAAAACCTTTAAGCATTCTTTCCCATCATCCACAAAGTCAACGCCGGCCTAGTCAGTACCCAGTAGACATGAGAGTTAGACACCTCCCTTCCCTACCCCTGTCCTGTCTTCCAATTATCCTAGACCCTCTCTATCTGGTCTTGGCTCTGTCCTTGCCTTCTGGTCCACTCCTGTGTCTTCGCAGTGCACAAGCTTCTTGGCTCTGTCTCTCATTTCTAGTTCCTTTGACTTAAGGGGAAATGTTAGCAACCCTGGCTTTGACCTTCAGTGCTCTCTAGCTGTTGTTCTGTCATTTGCTTTGATCCTTCACAGCATGAAGGAAATTGGGCCCCTAGAGATGTCCATGTCCCAATCCCCAAATCCTTACATGGCAAGAGAGACTCTGCAGATGTGATGAAAAGGATGAAGCTTGAAGTGAAAAGATAATCCTGCATTATCTGGGTAGGACCAATCCGATCACATGAGTCCTTAAAAGTGGAGAACCTTTCCCAGTTGAGTCAGAGAGGGAAAAGTGACTTCGAGGAAGGGTCAGAGAGATGGAGTTCGAAGGAGGAAGGGACCTACGAGTCAAGGAATGCAAGGAGCCTCTGGAAGCTTGAAATGAATGTTCTGCCTAAGCCTCCACAAAGAAGCACAGCCCTGCTGACACATTAATTTGAGCCCAGTGAGACTTGTATTGGACTTTAAACTTGACCTAAGAACTATAAGATAATAAATCTGTGCTGTTTTAAGCCACAGAGTTTGCGGTAATTTGATACAACACCAATAGAAAATGAATACTCTACCCCCTCGACCTCTAGTCTGCTCCAGAAAACTTTCCTGTCAGTCAGGGCTGAGGCATCAGGGACATTTCCCAATGTGCCCATGAGGGGGGATAGGATGGCAGAGCCATGTCATAAGTCAAAGTCCTCCTTGACTGGGAAGTCATAAGAGAAAAGTTGTGCAATATTGAACAGTGGTAAAAACACAGCTTCTGGAAGCCACAAGGCCTGTCTCTGCTATCGTGAATCTGTCCACTTGTCCAGTTTATTCCTAAATCTTTGGAACGTGAGGATTTCATTTGTTTTTCTTTTTTTTAATTTTTTCTTATTTTTAAAATGTAGGGTACAATTCCGGGTTAGGTTTACAACTGGTCATTATACAGGTGACCTTGTTGATGAGGTGTACCCACCCTACTCCTGCCCCTGGCATTTTCCCACAACTGCCAATCCCTTTCTTATAGTATTATGATAATTGCTCAAGGTCCACTTATGAGGAAGAACATGCGGTACTTAGTTCTTTGTTTTCTGTGATAGATCACTCCATTTGTTTTCCTAAATAACCTTCTTTGACTTTTATTTCCCATGCCTGAGTTCTCCGGTGGCACTTACCTGAGAAACAGAGGGGGAAAGCAAAGGCCACAGTACCGGTGTGCTGCCATATCAGTCTCTGCCCTGTTTCTGAGGTGACTGTGCACTGAATTAAAGGTGTCAAAGGAAGGAGAGCAAAAGCCAGCACAAAGGTTGGGAGGAAGCCAGACTGAGATTTGAATGCTAATAACTCTCATGTGTCCTGGCTGTGTAACCGTGGGCTAGTGGCTTAACCATTCTGAGTCTCAGAACATTATGTGGACAATAATGTTTCCTTGCAAGGTTGTTGTAAAGATTAGGCAAGATAATGCATAGAATGTTCCCAACAGAGTACGTGGCACACAGTAGGCACAAAACCAGCAGCACCTAAGAGGAGTGCAGCACAAAAGAACACAGGATGTGGGATTCATGTCGGCCACACACTGTAATAGCCACTTCCCCTTCACTCTATCCCCCGGAGCAGTTTGGGGGCTGAGGTGAGAGGATTGCCTGAGCCTAGGGGTTTGAGCCCAGCTTGGGCAACTTGGCGAGACCTTGTCTCTACAATAAATCAAAAAATCAGCTGGGCGTGGTGGTATACACCTGCAGTTCCGGCTACTTGGAAGGTTAAGGAGGAAGGAGCATCTGAGCCCAGAAGGTCAAGGCTGCAGTGACCATAAGTGTGCCACTGCACTCCAGCCTGGGCAACAGAGTGACTCCGACTCAAAAAAAAAGAAGAACATCTTCTATGTCAAGAGCTTATTCTCTGATCTCTCTTTTTTTGGGTGGCTTTTCTCTCTTTTCTCCCATAAGGCCAAGGTAGTCAGAGGGACCAGACACAGTTGTGTGCTAGAAAAAAATGACTTAAATTTTCAGGAATTCTGTTAAACGGTCATTGTTAAACACTAAGTTATACAAACTTACAAGTAAACAAATCATATTAAAAACTAAGGTAGGCTGAGTTCAGTGGCTCAGCCTGTAATCCCAGCACTTTGGGAGGCCAAGGCAAGTGAATTGCCTGACTCCATGGGTTTGAGAACAGCCCAGGCAACTTGGCGAGACCTCGCCTCTACAGTAAATCAAAAATTAGCTGGGTGTGGTAGTGCACACCTGTAGTTCTGGTTACTTGGAAGGCTGAGGCAAAAGGATCACGGGAGCCCAGCAAGTTGACAACGGGGTGGTGGTGAGTATGCCAGAGCACTCCAGCCTGGGCAACAGAGTGAGACTCCAACTTAGAAAAAAAAAAAAAGAGGAAAAAAATTGCTTCCTTCTTTATGATATGTGTAAGACTGCTACTTGTAAATATGAATATAATTTGCTCCCCAAGGTCATGATCCAACATCCTGGAGGGAATGTCTAAGAAATGAGGGGGACCGATATAGATAATGTGTTCATTTAGGACATAAGCAAATAATTTTGGGGGGCTAAGTGGAGCAATAGTGGGTTGGGAACTCTGAGTGTAGGTTTCCACAGCTCTGTATGAGCTGAATGTACAATGTCAAGGATCACGTGGCAGTCCACGATGATATTCTCTTTGTGCATGGAATAAGAGCACTTCATTTTATGTATCACTTATAAACTCTCTGCTATGATGTCATAAATTCCCTCCTAAGCACAAATTAAGCATGAAGAATTGCAAGGAGACGAGTTTACTTTCTTTTCTTGTGGACCACTGATATTCTGGGTCACATCATATCTGGATGAAGGGGGAAAAGTGCCCCTGGCAGCAGCAGAGATAATGACTAAGCAGTCAGTTTTTGAATGTTCCATTGTACACCAGATGCATTCACAGTCCTCACCCAAGCCACACTAAGAATAGTTTTGCCTTCTACTCTTTTGGCAGTGAAAAGCAAGCAGGAGCTTTTGAATTTCCAAAAGCATACATGGGTAAAGACTATGTTGTTGTCATCTTTCTGGTTAAATGTGTGAACCTGATTCAGCAGCATTTTCTGGAATGTCTCTGTGTCATTTGGGAGCCTCATCTGAAGGCATCTCCACTGAATCCTCAGTGAGGGTAGACTCATTTCAGGTCTACAGATCATTGTATATGCTTCTTCCAAATGCCAAAGTTCGTACAAACTTTCTTGTCCATTTACGGTCATTTCTTTGTGTATGTTGTGCTTCTTTGCTGACTTCTAATGTTTAAAATAACCAATTGCTAAAAAGTATGACTTTCCTTGATCTTTGTACACTTCCTTTCCAGATTGTCTATGTGCCCTTTAATACTTCAAATTACTTTTTAATCCTTAAGGTTTCTTAATGAGCATTGTTGGTCAGTAGTTATTATTCAGACCCCCAAATCAAAAATATCCTTATGTTAATTTTGTCACAGCTAAATAGCTCTTGTTTAAGCATGTAATCAATGCAGAATGATGAGCCAAACACAGTGGTTCATGCATGTAATCCCAGGGCTTTGGGAGGCCTCAGTGGGAGGATTGCTTGAGGCCAGGAGGCAACATAACGAGATTCCATCTCCAAAAAAAAAATAAAAATAAAAAAATTTACACAGGCATGGTGGTGCGTTCCTGTAATCCTACCTATTTGGAAAGATGAGGCAGGAGGATCAATTGCACCCAGGAGTTTGAGGGTACAGTAAGCTACGATTGCACCATTGCACCCAGCCTGGGAAAAGGAGTGAGAGCTTGTCTCTTAAAATAAGTAGAGACAAAAAATGTGGCTATAAGAGGGAGTGATAGTATAATCAGATAAAGGTCATATGACTCTCTACCTAAGATGCCATTGTACTGTCATATTACTGTAGCCCATGGTCATCCTTTCTATTTTGTAGTAGAAAGTTGTATAGATTTGGGAAGGCTGACTGATGCTAATCAAAATGATACTAAATTATACATATATGTGATGATGATCCCTGAGAAGTAGACTTAATCAGAGTTGCTTAGTGAAGGCAGTGAAGAGGGCAGCCTTGAGGAATATTTCACCAACGGTGTTTTAAACTTGCTGAAGCATCCATCTCTATAGATTACATTACTATGTGAACTAAGAAGTTTCTGTCTTTTATGTGATTTGACAAACAAGGTGAGATTCAGACTCCTGGTCTCAATGCTCTATTTTTGAGGCTGACTATCCTTTTGTCCATAAAGTTTTCTACAAGTTGGGTTCAGTTAGGTTCCTGCTTTCAAAATTATAAAAATATTCCAAATCTGCTTTTCCTCTATTACATTAAGGTCTTTCTAGTTTCTTGAGAGACAAATTTAAAAGTAATCTTCTGGTTTACTCCTACAAAGGCTAATCCCATCCATTATGCATGGACTTTACTAGTTTACTGACTAATTCTCACTTGTTGGGTGGGTGACTGGCTTTTTCTTGACATCTCCACAGGCCATTAACATGTAATAAAAGACTTACTATCAAAATTCTTGCATCAATTGCAGACTGACAAAACATGTATACATTTCAACAAACTTCTCTATGCATGGTACACAATAAAACAGAAAAATGCAAGTATTTAATGTAAATACTTCACAGTAGGAAAATGGAGTAGAGAAGCCCCACTGATATTATGAAAATCGATCATAAATTAATAATCAAATAAACTCATATTTTATAGGAATTCTTTTCATTAATCATGAATTAGGAATCTACACTGAAAAGAAATGAACATTTCCATGGAATAACCTAATGTATTTTGGAATAATTCATAACTGTTAGAAAATCTTTTCTTCTTACTGAGGTTATTAGAAAAAGTTTCTGATTTTTTTTTTATTATGAGAGTAGTCTTCCATGCTTCTCATATTTATTGTTATCTTCCTCTCACCACTTTTAAATTTTCCAATGTTTTCAAGCGTTAATGCCTAGAATTGCACAATATATAGATTTAGTCTGGTGGAAACATCTTTTGATTTTAAAACTCCAATGATTTTTAATGCCCACATCACACTGTTGGCTCAAAACAAGATTGTGATAAAGTGAAACCCCAAGTATTTTCTTATAAATCCCAATGACAAAAGAAGTCTTTCCATCCTGTGATAACACAAAAGCTCCCTTTCATTCTAAGTGCAGAACTTTCCATGTCTCCTTGCATTATGGCATTTTGTTGTGAGGGTTTGGCCTTTCACTCCCTGAAGGCCCTGTTGAATTCCTGCTTCATCACACAGTGTATTTATCCAGCACAACATAATGAAAAAAACTAAAAAATTAAAAAATTCAGGGCTTCTACATCTCCCCATAAGACATTGATAAAAATATATTATAAAAGGCCAAATAGAAGATATGATAGCACAACTTACAGTTGTATTTTATTAATTAATTCATTAATTTATTCAAAGGTTCATAAAAGCCTAGTTCATGCCAGGGATTGTGTTAGGCCTTGGGACACTTGGTGAATCAACAAGGCCTTGTCTTTATGTAGCTGATATTTTAGTTGGAGAGAAATATAACAAAGTCTAGTAAGACATAAACAGAGGAGTAGGATGTAGAGTAATAGGGTTGAGTAGGTGGTTGTTTAGTTTGGAAATAATATCTGACTAGATGACATTTAAACGAATGCCTACAGTTTGAGAAGGATCCAGCTATTCAAAGAGCTGAAAGAAGAGTGTTCCCGACAGAAGGGAACAGCAAATGCAGGCAGGAAGAAATGAACTTGGTCTGGTTAAGAACAGAAGGTCACCAGCTTGACTGAAGCTTGCCGAACAGGAGATGGGTAGGTGAAGCTGATCACGTAGGACATTGGAGAGCATGATATGGAGTTAAAGTTTCTTATTTTCTTTTTTTTAGGTTGCCAAAAACTTTTGTCCATTAGTAAACAATCCATCTAACTGTACTACTCACATTTCTCCATGTTGTTCAAGAATATAATGAGAATATATCTACCTCTGTCAAATATGTTGGCAGAATCTTGGTTTACTCTACAGAGTATTTTTTCCATTTATAATTAAAAACAAACACATAAGAAGAGTTCCTCAGCTGGGCTCGGTGGCTCAGCCTGTAATCCTGCGCCTTGGGAGGCTGAGGTGAGTGGAATGCCTGAGCCCGCGGGTTCGAGACCCGCCTAGGCAACTTGGTGAGACCTCATCTCTACAATAAATCAAAAATTAGCCAGGTGTGGTAGTACACGCCTGTATTTCCAGCTCCTTGGAAGGCTGAAGTGGAAGGATCGCCGGAGCCCAGCAGGTCGAGGCTGCGGTGACCGGGAGCAGCCACTGCACTCCAGTCTGGGCGACAGAGTGAGACTCCAACTCAAAAAAAAAAAGACTTCCTCTAGGATTTGTTCTTAGTGAGCTGGGTTAGATTGTTGAGTTTTTCTAGACTGCTTATTGATGGATTCATTATAGAATTTTATCATAGATTAGAATCAAGTGGAGCAGTACACAATTTCTAGAATTTCTGTTTTTCAAAATTTGGGCCAAGATTTTCCCCATATTCAGTCTATTCAAATTTCTTTCCCATTTTTCCTGATTGCACAAAGATGGTCACAAATGATTCTTGATCAAACCTACAAGATTATTTAATAGTCAGCAATATCATATTCTCTGTTGAGAACCACCAAATTTGTTCTTCCTCTCTACAAATATATCAGGACTCGCTCTGGTTTCTTATGCTTTAAGTGTGGAGGCCCTATTTCTTAACAAGTAAGGAGGAAGCAAAACAATCCTTACCTGGTTCTGTTCCTTTTCTGACATCTGAAATGCCACTTTATGTGTCCCTGTAGGGGGCCACCATGCCCAGTTCAACTCTGTCTCTACACCTTGCTTTAGCAAAGCTAACATACGATACCAGACAACAGGCCTTTTAAAAATAGCAGTTAGCATTTTTTTATGACAGAAATATTTTGCTTGAACAAATAGAATTTCTAAATTAATTCTACTGTCAGCAGCCCATGAGAAGATAAATTAAAAGGAGAGAAAATATATTGCATTTCCTTTTAAAAAACTGTCAGTGAAGAGGTGGGGGAGAGTGGGAATATGAACCTGTTGAGTCCATCTCAGATGCTAGAGCCTACTTAGCTACCACGGTTAACTTTCCACTGGCAGGTAGGTATTATACAAAGGTGCACACTCTTTCTTACCTTTGTGATTTACAAGAGAGAAGCAAATCTGTAATACAAATCTTAGAAGATTAGCATGATAAGATATCACATGGAAAACTATGAATGATGATGACTATAATAAGCCACTTAAATTACCTGACCTCCAGTTTTATTATCTATAAAATCAAGAGGTAGGAAAGATCTCCCCAAGGCATTTCTCGGCCCCAATATCTATGATTGTAAGAAAATTTTCTTTCTCCTGAATAGAAAGTTTGATCTTCTTTGTGGTGATTTTAGCAGAGCTAGGATATTTTCTTTTTTTATTCTTCAGCAATGGTATGTGCAGCTTTTACATATGACATTAGGAAATTGGGTCAATTTTATTTGAAATTTTCAAATAACTTTTAAAATACATTCTATTTATCAGTTAATATCCTCTCTCTGCCATAAGAGCCAGCATTATGTTGGGTACTTAAAATGACCAAAACTTAGGTGGTCAGTTCTAGGTCATTTTCCCAATGGATTTTTTTTTTCTTATATCACATTCTGAGTTACTTGCAGCCAAATACTGTATGTGAGAAGATGCTCATTAAATCTTTAGTATTGCTCAGTTTCAATAAACAATGCATTTTATCACAGCAACTTATCTTGTATAATTTGGTGAACAATATGTGATTTTAAGCCTTGTAAAAGTTCAGGAATATCTTTGAAGAACTAGTGAAAATGCTTACCCCTTTTAGATGTTGTTTTTTTTCTTTAAGTTCAAATACTTTCAGTTTACCCAGAAACTTTATCCAGAAATTGTCATCAGCATCAATTCTGGGAGATCTTTATATACACTTCTCATCCAGAGGTTTAGCAACAAACAAAAAAGTCATAGAATGTGTGTATCATAGAAGCCAGATATTAAAGGTAAAATGTTTCTCTCAGTGACCTTTCCTTTCAGCCTCCTAAATTGTTTAGAAATATTTGGTTAAGCATTATTTGTTACTCAGGCTATTTCTGATACAAAGCAGTTGTTAAGACTAAATTTCCAAAAGAAAATATGCAGCCTTCCAGATTTGTACCAAGGCAAGATGAAAAGGTTGTGTGTGTGTGTGTGTGTGTGTGTGTGTGTGTGTGTGTGAGAGAGAGAGAGAGAGAGAGAGAGATATGAAAAATTATGTGAGATTGTATTCTGATTTGGGAAAATACAGGGGTGGAAGGGGGCAGGAGGAAAAGAAGAGAGAAGATGAAAAAGATTATTTCCTTTTTTCTTTATTACATTTATCAAAAACTATCCTTATCTCATTTTTATGAATACTTGTTTCTTCATAGTCTCAAATGATAAACTTCTACTTGTACTTTGACTACTGAAAAGTAATTTGCAGGTGTGTTTAAAATCCACAGAACCTGATTCCCAGTGATCAGGAAACAGGATATAAAGGTTATTTCAATACATTTAATTAGATAAATTGATTGGTGCATTAACTCTATTAATTGTCCAGAAGGCAAATGGAAGTTCCGATTTGAATAGATTTGGAGACGGATCTGTGCTCTCAATCCTAAGAACAGGGCACAAAAGAAGGACACTGTTGTCTCTTTTTCTTCATTGAAAAAATAGGTAATGTCAAATTCTATAAAAAGCAGAAGTGCCACACACATGTTTGTTTTGGTGAGAAATAACATGTACTGCCCTTCTCCAAGTGTGTGTACGCGCATGCTTCCATCATTATGTGTGACCACTCTGAAACTTTTTTCATGACAGCATTTCCTCCAAGAGGGGGAAGGATGCTGAAAAATAAGAGAAGAATTTGGGTCCTCACATTAAACCCACAGCATTTCCTATTCTAACACAGACACACGTTGTTGAACTTTCTCCTCTTTAGCTGGCTGTGAACACAATGTGCTGTTTGTTATTCTCCTTAATTTCCCAAGAAGTAAAAGAGATGCCCTTGGCCAGTTTAATAGGGAACAATCTACATCTGTTGAGGAAGAGTAGTTAGGGGTGTTTCTTGCATGCCATCAGTCTCTGCATTCTGCCAAAATGTACCACATCCCTGGAACCATTCTGAATGAAGGGTGGGCCACCATCCCTTTGTGGCTACAGACTATAATTCTAATAGAGAAGTGATTCTTTTCTTTCTGATGAATAAAACTCTTTTGTACTTTTGTTCGTTGTGAACCAACGTTTCTTCTTTCAGATCTCACATTTAATTGTTGTGAAAACTTATCTCAAGGATTCTCCATATCTAATTTTCACATTTTCTCCCAGAAAGCATTTGTTTCATGCAGGTGCTTTTGAACATGTTATTTTCCCCTCCTCTTTCTAGCTAGGAATAGTTAGTGTTACATTTATTGAGGGCATCAATGTCACGTTTTTGTGGAATAACAGTGTGGTACGTTGCCAGAGTGAGAAACTTTGGGGTCGGGTGATCTACCTGTGCAGCACTTTCTGAAATTTGTGCTGGTGCCTGTGAAGTTCTGACAGGAGTTGTAATGAAGAACACACCCAGCAGTAAAGAAGGCTATGGATAAACTGGGTTCCTGAAAAGTCTCCTGAATGTGGCATATTTCCCATGATTTTCTACAATTATAAACAGCCCAATCCTGGTCAAATAATTCAATGTATTATAAAAGAATAATTGTAAAGGGCATAAAAATAAATACAGCACGATGCTTGCTTTCTTTTCAGTTATATAGTCTAGAAGGAAACATGGCATTTGAGGCCTCAGTTCTTTCATGGAGAGGAGGTGCCAAATAATGTACAAGACTAAACTGAAAGATTTCAGATTGGAAAACAAGGGTTATCTTGTAAGGAAGAAAGGACTAGTTACTTTTAGAGATGCTGACTTGGAATTATGCCTGAGTTGGCTGGGCCTAGTGGCTCACTCCTGTAATCCCAGGACTTTGGGAAGCCAAGGTAAGACGATTACTTGAGGCCAGTAATTTGAGACCAGCCTGGGTGACATAGTGAGATCCCATCTATATAGAAGGAAGGAAGGAAGGAAGAAAGAAAGAAAGAGAAGGAAAGAAAGAGAAAAAATATAAAGAAAGAAATGCCTGTATTGGTGGCATGTTGACACCAGAGTTGCTATAGCAGGGCTGACCAAGGCAGAATATCACTTTCTCAGATAATAAAGAATTAATCCCAAGTGATCAACATTAAGAAAGTCAGAAACTAAAGCAAGACAATCTTCTAAGAACCTGAGATTTCTAGTTTCTCTTGCCTAAATAAACCACATGAGTTGTTAACAAATGAATAAGTGATAGCCCTTATCTGCTATAGGAACAGGGGATATGACTGATGGGGACTAATTAGGAAGCATGTGATCATTGTCCTAATAAGGCAGCTGTTCCCAAACCTGCTTATATAGCAAAATTATCCAGGAGAGAGCATTTAAAAAGTTGGGAGGGGGCAAAGCCTCCCTTCTAGATCTTCTAATTTGAAGGTCTGTATTTATGATACAAAACCTGTATTTATAAAAGTTCTTCAGGACTCTGATAGGTGGTGAGCTTAAGGGACCTCCTTCTCGGTAGCTGGGTAACAGAAGGGATTAGACAGGAGGTTCCCTGAAGGGGTACAAATTCTCCTCCCCAGTACTGCATGGAAAGTCCTTTTACTTTTGATGGGCTTTGAACGTAAATGCATCATGAAAATGTGATACATGTACATGATGGAGTATTACACAGCCATAAAGAATAAAATCATGGACTTTGAAGCAAATTGGATGAAGTTGGAAACCATACTAAGTGATCTTTCACAGAAACAAAGAACTGAATGCTGCATGTTCTCACTCATAAGTGGGCCCTGAACATTAGTCATACTAACACAAGGGAGAGATTGGCAGTTTCTGGGCACTGCTGCGGAAGAAGGGAGAGAGGAGGGGGGTGAGGGGCACATGACAACACAAAGGGTACCTGATCCACCACCAGGGGAAGTGAGGGCTAGTTAGAAGCCCAGACTTCACCTGCATGCACTCTACATATGTAGTTAATCCTTACTTGTAACCCACCTCTCTATAATACAGTTTAATTTTTTTTAAAAAAGAAAGTCCCTCTACTAATCTCTTGTCAGTCATATACCAAAAAACTGACTAGGAGAGGATTCTGTGAAATCCTGTGAAAATCAGACTTCCTTTCTGTGTTTCCAGTTGCTGAGAAAACATTTCAAGCCAAAAACAAAATGAAGTCAAATGAAAATCAAATGCCTAGAGATTAATGCTTATATTTGAAGACCCAGTGGCTTTACTTGGCTGAACTATCTAACTATTATTAGAAGTATTTTTTTTACTATGCATGCATAAATGTATATTTTTATTAAAGAATAGCAATACAAATTGCAAATGCTGTAAATTACAAACACACCAATAGATTTAAATGGGTTCAAGAGTTCTGATGTGCAATGCCTTGGGTACAACTGGGTAATGAACTACCGATTTCCTGATTTTAAGTATTAGTAGGCAACTGCTAGCGTGATTTTTATCACTGTTTTATGCAGAGTGTAAAGGCTGTGAAGCCCATTGTATAGAACATGACCTCTCCTTCGTAAGGATGGACAAATACAAAGTGATTTGAATAATTTCTCCTTTCTAAGCACATCTGGCTCTTCCCTGCAGTCTAATGATGTAAATCTTAAGCTTACTTTCCCCCCATCAGTTTCTGGTAAGTATTTGAAACTTTAAAAGTTTGCAGCAACTCCCCCCACCCCCCCATAAATAAAACAAATAAACACAAACTAGGGCACATTGAAAAAGTGGAGAGAGGAGGAGCTATGAAAAGGAGACACTGCCGACTTGCTCTGGAATATAAAGTATCTTGTTTCCAGCGGGAGGAGAGCTATCGAGCATCAAAAGTGGTAATACTATTCTTTTCTTCTTGCTTCTGTACAAAGAGTGGGATTGCAAACACATCAAGGAGGAATAATTTACAAATATAATAGAACATGTTTTTTTTAACTTAATTATAAGTCCTACTTCAAAATTATAATATATTTTTAGATCACAATTATTTCTTAGGTGAAAAAGATTCTGCTGCCTAATGGGAGGTTCAAAGGAAGGGGGAGAAAGGAAAAAGAAGTAGTTGCATTGTTGACCTTTGCATGCTTAGAGGAGTTTTGGTGTTTTGAATTGTTGCTCTAAAGATGAAAATTATAGGGACAGATTCTTAGTTGGCAGCACCTGGTCAAAACTGCTGTTGGATTTGTGTGAGCTTATTTATAGGCAGTAATAAAGAAAAATTTCACATTATTGTAGACTGACACAGGTTCTTTAATTTTTTGTTTCTTTGTTTGTTAAAAAAAAAATCTTCTTCCATCTCCATTGTTTGTGATTGTGTCACTGCACTCCAGCCTGAGTGAAGAGTGAGACTCTGACTCAAAAATATATATTATGTACAGGCATAGATTTTTTGCACAATTCCTTAATTCATGTCATGTATATGCTGCCATTTTATATTCTTAGTGCTTCTGCTAAGAATAAATGGTAACTGAAAGAAGAAATGAATTAAGGCTGTTAGGGAAGCTGGGTCTACTTCAGAAACTTAAAGACCAGTGACTCAGAGAAGCAGGTGGCAGAGAACAGGAAGTGGCCTAACCAGCTGTATGGGAGGTGGGTGGTGGAGGCACCGATCCAGAGCTAAACTCCAAAGCAGAACCCTGGGGGATGATGGACATTCAGAGCCTCATCTCATATGCGGACAGACACAGTTGTCAGCATAAAAGGGAAGGCTCCCTTCTCCTATGCAAATTTTGAGAGTGGACAAGCCACAGATACACAGGACAGGCTGCTTGCCTCTATTTTTTTCCAACCTTAGCTCCCTTTGGAGTAGTAACAATCACGGCTGGAGGATGCTCACGCTGGCTTGTCCTGTCTGAAGCCTACAGTCACAGTCACTGGAGATCAGAAGCAGCCCTGGGAATCTGAGATTTTCCTCTCCTCCTAGTGAGGAGGAAGGAGGGGAGGGAGGAGATCAGTTGAGAAGAGAGATATGATCCCGGGCCTGGAACCAGAATTGGAAATAGAAGCATGACTCACTAGAGTCAATGAGTCTCCCAGAATCCCAGGTACTGTATTAGGCACTGGGGACACAGAGTGAACCCAGCAAGGACAGTCCCTACCCTCATGGAACTTACAGATCGACTTTGTGCAGCAGAGGTAAGCTTGAGTCTCAACTTGAGTGACTTCATCTCTATAAAATTGGCATAATAATGCCAATGTCACACGGGACTGTGAAAATGTATACAAAGAATCTAGTCCTGTGTCTGACTCAGAGCAGACAACACCATAAATGTTTTCTTTTGCTTCCCTCCCCCTTCTCAACTGAGCCTGAAACTTAATAGTCTATGTATAAACTTTTGAAAAACAATAGACAGATGGTCAGTGGCAGATACCTTGTATAAATAATCAGCACTCCAACATCTTTATCATCTAGCACGCCCCCTTTATTCCATCGTGTGTTTCCTTTTGGCAATAATTTCATTTCTCCTCCAAGGTTGTCCTTGATGTTCTTTTTAACCTAATTCCACCCACATACCATATGCTGGAGAGTGTTGGTACAGAGGAGAGGCGCTGAGATTTGTTCTGCATCCTGCACCTGCCCCGGGCTGGACCTGCCTATATATAGATAGAAATGTGCAGTAGGAATCTCTGAAATGTCAAGGCAAAGGAGCAGGCAGGTCTCCTTGCTCTGCTGGGGAGTGTGCAAAGTGGTATCGATAGCCTGGCATGACCATGCAGTCCTGCTCTTCCATCTCTGCTCATTCTAAGGTCTAGGTTCAAAGAAAGCTTGGGGGATGCTGGGGGGCGCTATAGCTGCTTTTATGATGGAGTGTATAGGCTCCAGGGTTCTTCTGACTAGTTTAAAACCATTTGCCACCAGTGTGGACTGCATTACCTTTAACAAGCACATAATTAACGGGAGCCTTCGAATTTTAGTTTTAATAATTGCACGCAAGTAATAACCCATCTCACATCATAATATTCAGCTCAATAAATAATTCTCAGCCTTTTCTTTTACTTAAGCCAAAAGTTTTGGTGTAATTCTTAATTTTTTAAATCTCCTACTCTAATCTATCTATGAGCATATCCTGTTGACTCTATCTTCAAAATAAATTAAGAATCCAATGGCTGAGTGCCATGGCTCATGGTTCTAATTCTAGTACTATGGGAGGCTGAGGCATGAGTGTGAGGTTCAATAGAGGCCAGGAATTTGAGAGCATCCTGGGCAACACCATAAGATTTTATTTCTGCCACACACACAACAAAAAAAAAAAAAGAAGGAAAGAATAAAGAAAGAAAACAGAATTCAAATGTAACCATGTTTCTCAGTTTCCTTTGTTCCTAGGGCATCTTTTCTGAAAGGCCAACCCTGGCCATCCTGTGTCATGTTCACTTGTTTCCCCTTCTCCCAAGTTATTTCATCCATGGGACTTATTTCCATGTAACATATTGTATGCTACTTTTTTGGGGGTTGAAGTCTCACTCTGTCACCCAGACTGGAGTGCAGTGGCCGCTCCCGGTCACCGCAGCCTCGACCTGCTGGGCTCCGGCAATCCTTCCGCCTCAGCCTTCCAAGTACCTGGAACTACAGGCGCATGCCACCACGCCAGGCTAATTTTTGAATTATTGTAGAGATGAGGTCTCGCCAAGTTGCCCAGGTGGGTCTTGAGCCCGCGGGCTCAGGCAATCCACTAACCTCAGCCTCCCAAGGCGCGGGATTACAGGCTGAGCCACCGAGCCCGGCTATTTTTTTTTTATTTATTGTAGAGATGAGGTCTCACCAAGTTGCCCAGGTGGGTCTCGAACCCACGGGCTCAGGAAATCCACTCACCTCAGCCTCCCAAGGTGCAGGATTACAGGCTGTGCATTTGCTTTCACAAGAAAGTTTAACTTTCATTTTTTC
>CAUYQG010030813.1:0-16020 GCA_963574415.1 Tarsius wallacei | reverse complement strand
TTCCATGCAGTGATGAGTAGAATGTATATTCTGTGGTCGCTGGATGAAGTGTTCTGTAGGTATCAGTTAAGTCCATTTGGTCAAGAGTCATATTGAGGTTTTGGATCTCATTGCTGATTTTTTGTCCTGATGATCTGTCTAGGGTTGTGAGTGGGTACTGAAGTCCCCGTCTATGATAGTGTTGGAGTCAATATCTTTTTTTAGTTTACCTAGAAGCGGCTTTATGAAAGTTGGTGCTCCTATGTTGGGTGTATATATGTTTAGGATAGATATTTCTTGTTGATTGATTGAATCTTTTATAATTATGTATTGGCCTTCTGTATCTTTTTTTGTTTTTGATAGCTTAAAGGGTATTTTGTCTGAGATTAAGATCGCGACTCCTCCTTTCTTTTGTGTTCTGTTTGTGTTCTGTTTGCCTGAAAATTTGTTTCCCGTCCTCTTACTTTGAGTCTGTGAGTGTCCTTTCTAGTGAAGTGAGTCTCTTGAAGGCAATTAATTGTTGCCTGGTGATATTTTATCCATTTTACCATTCTATGTCTTTTCAGTGGTGCATTCAATTCCTGAACAAAACCCGAAATGCGAGGGCCATAAGAAATAAGATAGACAAGTGGGACCTCGTCAAACTGACAAGCTTCTGCAGAGCCAAAGAAACCATCAAGAGAGCAGGGAGACAGCCCACAGACTGGAAAAAAGTATTTGCCAACTCCATATCTGACAAAGGCCTAACATCTTGGATCTACAAGGAACTCAAAATGCTGAAAAGAAAAAAAACAAACAACCCCATTACAACATGGGCAAAAGATATGAACCTACAAATCACAAAAGAAGACATATGAGCAGCCAACAGACACATGAAGAAATGTTCAACCTCACTAATCATCAAGGAAATGCAATTAAAACTACACTGAGATACCACCTAACTTCATTCAGAATGGCCATTATCAATAACTCAAAAAATAATAGATGCTGGAGAGGATGTGGTGAAAAGGGAACACTTATAGACTGTTGGTGGGAGTGTAAACTAGTGCAAACTCTGTGGAAAGCAGTGTGGCAATTCCTAAAAGCTCTAAATATCGACCTCCCATCTGACCCTGCAATCCCCCTCCTGGGAATATACCCTGAAGAACTCAAATCACTCTATAAAAAAGATACCTGCACACTTAAGTTTATCGCAGCATTGTTCACAATAGTAAGAACCTGGAACCAACCATGCTGTCCATCTAAAGAGAACTGGATTTTTAAAATGTGGTACATATACACGATGGAATACTACGCAGCTATAAAAAAGAACAAAATCATGAACTTCGCAGCAACCTGGATGGAATTAGAGTCTATAATGCTGAGTGATCTTTCACAGCAACAAAGATCTGAGTATCACATGTTCTCACTGATAAGTGGACCTCTAACATCTATCGTAATACTATAAGAAAAGGATAGACAGTGGAGGGAATCTATGGGGGGGGGACAGGGAGGGCAAGGGTGGTGGGATTAATGGTAGTCAATATCTGTCTGGGGACAGGGGGACACCCCTTATCAACAAGGGTGCCTGAACGATGCATATTTGTATACCTAACCCTTAACTGTACCCCACAATTTTAAAATAAAAATAAGTTTAAAAAAATATTTTGAGTACTGTCCTTATTGGACTTGTTCTTCACACTCAGAAGACATTGTGATTTATAAAATGCAGATCTCATTATGGTACCTTACTATAGAAAATGTTTAAATTCTAGATTTAAGGGGTACATTTGCAGGTTTATTATATGGGTATTGTGTGACAGTGAGGCCTGGACTTCCATTGAGCCCATCACCCAAATGGTCTGAATCTAAAATACATTCTAAAAAGTACCCGTGGTAACCAGGATAGTTTTTCAACTCTGTTTCCACTTCATACCTCCCCCCTTTAGGAGTGCCCAGTGTTTGTTGTTCCCATCCTGATGCCTGTGTGTACGTGAAACATTCTTAGAATGAGTTCCACAGTAGGCTGATAAATGGTAGACATCTACCATTTATCTACCAACTCATTAAATGCTCATGACGCTCTCTCTCTCTCCCCTTCTACCTCTGTAGCTACCACTTTAATAAATCTCTTGGTCCCCAAAAAAAAAAAAAAAAAATGCTCATGACAACCTTATAATGGAGTTACTAATATTATCTACAATTAGGTATGAGAAAATTTTTGCCAAAAGAAGCCAAAGCAATTTGCCCAAAATCACAGAACTAGAAAAAAACCAGAATCAAACTTAGAGATCTACATCCAAAGTTCACCTTCTTAACCATCACAATATGCTATATTGCATTTTTCTATTTATATTTATTCACTATACAGAGATGATGGTTCCCTATCCACTTAAGGATAAATCGCAAAGGCATAACTGGCCCTTTTTGTTATGTCCCTCATTCATCTCTCTTGCTTCATGTCCCTCCACACAGCTGTTGGCCCTAGTCTAAACATTTATATCTGCTACATGCATCAGCTTCTATAAGGCTCACTAATGTCCCCATGCCTTTGTTGACACTGTTTTCTCCACTTAGAGTATTCTTCCTTTTCTTGTCTTGCTCATTTCATCAACTCAAATATCACCTTCTCCAGCAAATATTCCCATCCTAGGTGCCCTCTTCTGTGTCATTTATATCTTGTGCATATCACATGATTGTCATTACAAGTGTCACATTTTTGAAGTAACTAAAGTCTGTTGAAGTAGCTAAAATCTATTCTTTCATGTACCATGAAGCTACTTGAGAACAAGGACTAAGTATTTTATCTATGTAATATAAGGACCTACAAGAGTGTTTACTGAATACCAAGTAAATGTTTCCGAAATGTTTTGATAAATAGACGAATGGATGGATGAAACAATATTCCTTAGAGTCGCACTGTTCAACATGGTTGCCCTTAGGCACATGTGGCTACTGAGCAATGAAAATGTAGCTGCTCCAAATCTAGATGTACTATACATGTGAAATATACATTGGATTTTGGAAACTACATGTGACGAAAAAATTTTCACAAATAGTCTTTTATATTGATTATGTGTAGGTGAGATAATGGTTTAGATATATTGGTTAAATAAAAATCTGTTATTAAAATTTCTTTTGATTGTTTATTTTTCCATTTTAATGTGCTACCAGAAAATTTAAAATTACATATATAGCTTGCATTATATTTCCATTGGACAATTCTACTTTAGGGAAATGTAGTGACTGGCACATAGTAGCTGTTCAATTGATAATTATAAATGAATGAATCAGAGCCAAAGGAGGTCAAGAAGTCAGAAGAACGGGGTTTCTGGTAAACCAGCAGCATTTAGTTAAATTTGACATAAGTTTAGCCTCATTTAGCTTCCTGGTTTAAAGGTTACCAGGACTGGTTAGCAAGACTGATTAGCATCCAAGACAAGGACACAACAGATAGCTTTGCCCAGAAGCAATCTAATTATGGCTTCTAAATGGTTTCATTGCTGAAAGTTGGCATTTGTCTGGACAACTACTCAGGAGGTAGGGGAATATATAAATAACTGTACTGTGGAATGAGAGTTGGTAACATAATTTGTGACTAAAGGGGAAGCTGAAGACTACCTAAGTGTTCATTACTCCATGAAATATGCTAATGGAAATCTGGACTCCAGGGGAGACATGAGAGCACAAGGACCTCAATGATAACCCAAACACTCATGTAGTCATGAGCCTGTGTTTTCTGTAGTGACTGGCACATAGTAGCTGTTCAATTGATAATTATAAATGAATGAATCAGAGCCAAAGGAGGTCAAGAAGCCAGAAGAACAGGGTTTCTGGTAAACCAGCAGCATCTAGTTAAATTTGACATAAGTTTAGCCTCATTTAGCTTCCTGATTTCTTTATTTCTGGTTCTTAGAGAGAATGCTGTGCTGTGAGCCCAGGTAGGAAGAGCATATCCTAACACTGGGTTTATTTAGGAAGACGTGATCTGGGTTTTTAGATCTCAAATTTTCTCTCTAAACTTTTGTTTTGTTGGCTTAAGTTGTTTAAGTTTGGGCTTAGTTATTGTTTTGTTTTGTTTTGCTTAGATTTAGGGTCTAAAACCTGAAATTAGATGTTTAATGGTCATGGGAACTGAACAGGAATTCTTCAATCTTATAAAACCTAACTCATCTACACTGCAATTTATATATGTGAATCTTAAATATCCAAGAACCAGGAAATAATCAATTAATATGCTGAAGCATTAACACGGATGTCTCAAAATCCATGCCTCATGGGCCGTGCACTTAATTCATAGAAGTGAGTGTGATATTCAGCTTTATCTGCTGATAAAAATTAAAATAAAAAATAATAATAGTTTTTCATCACCTCTTAGACCTAGCCTTTTAATCTATGAAACAGGTACTATTTTCATTTCCATTCTACAGATGAGGAAACAGAGGATTGAAAAGTTAGACTCAATGTGTCTGACTCCAAATCCAGCAGTATTAACTGTTATGCTATGTTACTCCTTTAACAGATTAGCAGAATCACTGCAAAAGATGAACATATCATAAGGGAATAGGAAATAATAGTTAATAATCTAATGAATAATGCTAGTGTCTGTCTTTAAGTCTGGTCAAGTAAACAAATAAGTGCAATACAATATTTAAGGCTATGATAAAAAAATACATAAAATGCAAGATGGACTCATGGAGTAACCAATTCAATCCAATTTGGGAATTGAAGAGGATCAGGAGTGGCTTCTTAAGAAAAGGTGGAATCTGGATCTAAGACTTGAAAGATAAGTTATTCAGGCCAAGAACTACCAA
The DNA here is from genome assembly GCA_963574415.1 of Tarsius wallacei. Lineage (NCBI taxonomy): Eukaryota > Metazoa > Chordata > Mammalia > Primates > Tarsiidae > Tarsius > Tarsius wallacei. The sequence continues at coordinate 11,248 of CAUYQG010030813.1, read as the reverse complement.
GAATACACCATATGAAAGAGAAAGGGTGGTAGAAAGGCTGGAGAGATGGGCCAAGGTCAAGTCATGGTGGCCCCCACAAATTAAATAAAATGTGACAGAATAAGGATAAGCAAAAGAATTTAAATAAAGTTACATGATTAAAATTGTATTTTTAAAGGATCACTGCCTACATTGTGAAAAATAAGAGATAGGAAGACTAGAGGCAGAGATATGACAAAGGAAACTGCTGTGTTAATCCAGGTAAGAAACTGAAGGACTAAACCATAACAATTGCTGGAAGGAAGAAGAGATATGGGTGGATCTGAATGCTACCAAGGAGATAAAACACGTGGTATTGAATCAGAGATATTGTACTCATATATTCAATGCCAGAACACAGCAAGTAAAGCAAGTCACACAATTTTTTTTATTTCCCAGTGCATATAAAAGTTATATTATGTTTGCACTATACTGTAGTATGTTAAGTGTGAAACAGCATTATGTCTTTAAAAATGTATATACCTTAATTTAAAAATAGTTTCCTGCTAAAAATGTTAATTATCGTCTGAACCTTCTGTGAGTCAATCTTTTTACTGGCAGAGGGTTTTGCCTCAATGTTGATGGATGCTGACTATTAAGGGTGGTGGATGCTGAAAGCTGGGGTAGTTGTAGCAATTTCTTAAGGGAAGACAATAACATTTGCCACATTGATTGACTCTTTTTTTCACAAAAGATTTTTCTGTAGTATGCGATGCTGTTTGACAGCATTTTACCAGCAGAACTTTTTAAAAATTGGGATCTCCTCTCTCAAACCCTATAACTACTTCATAAACTAAGTGTGTGTAATATTCTAAAACCTTTGTTATCATTTCAACAACATTCACAGTATCTTCACAGAGAAGATTCTATCTCAGGAAACCTTTTTTTTTTTGCTCATCCATAAAAAGCAACTTCTTACCATTAAAGTTTGATTATGAGACTGTAGAAACTCAGTCATATCTTCAGACCCCATTTCTAATAGCAGTTTTCTCACTATTTCTACCACATCTGCAGCTACTTTCCTCTACTAAAGTCTTGAGTCACTCAAAGTCATCCAGGAGGGTTGGAATCAACTTCTTCCAAACTCTGTTAATGTTGATCATTTCACCTCCTACCATGAATCACAAATGTTCTTAACAGTATCTAAAATTTTGAATCCTTTCCAGAAGATTTTCAACTTACTTTGTCCAGATTCATCAGAGGAATCACTATCTAAGGCAGATACAGCCTTATGAAATGTCTTTCTCAATAAGTGCAAAATGAAAGTTAAAATTAACCTTTGATCTTAGGCTGAATATTGTGTTAACAGGAATGAAAATGACATGAGTCTCCTTTTACATCTTCATCAGATCTCTTGGGTTGGGTGACCAGGTACATTGTCAATAATCTGTAATATTTTGAAAGGAATATTTTTCTCTGAGCAGTAGGTCTTTTTGTTTTGTTTTTCAGAACCATGGTTTTATTTTTATTTTATTTTAGAATTGTAAAGTACATGTGAGCATTTACTACGTAAGTCAACTACGTGCAGGTGAGGTTTGGGCTTCTAGTGAGCCCTCTCTCTTCCTGTTAGTGGTCACAGTACCCAATCAGTGGTTGTGTGCCCTTTATGCCCCTCCATTCCTTCATCCCTCTTTTAGCAGTGCCAGTGTTTGTTGATCCCAACTTTGTGCTCCTGTGCCCAAAGTTTAGGACTCACTTATGAGTGAGGACATGAAGTATTCAATTTTTTGTTTCTGTGATAGTTCACTTAGAATGATGGTTTCCAGCTGCATCCATGTTACTGCAAAAGACACAATTTTGTTCTCCTTTATAACTTCTGAGCAGTAGGGCTTAACATTGGGCTTAATACATTCAATAAACATGGTGTAAACAGATGTACTGCCTGCCATCTAGACTTTGTAGTAGATTTAGCATAATTCTTAAGGGCCCTGGGATTTTTGGAATAGTGAATTGAGCAGTGACTTCAATTTAAAGTCACCATCTGCATTAGCCTCTCACAAGAGAGTAAGCCCATCCTTTTTACTTTTTTTGTTTTATTTTAGAGATGTGGAGTACAATTCAGGCTTAGGTATACAAGTGGTCTTTGTACAGGTAAAGTTTAGGCCTCTCTTTTTCATCAACAACCACTGGAGAGAAGAGAACCTATTCAGTAAATGATATTGAGAAAACTGACTGACCATATGCAGAAGATTGAAACAGTCCCCTACTTATCACCATACACAAAAACCAACTCCAAATGAATCAAAGATTTAAACATAAAACCCCAAACTTTAAGAATCAGAAAATGCAGGAGACACCCTTATGGAAATTAGAATAGGCAACCAATTCCTGATCAAAACCCCAAAAGCCCATAAGAGATAAAACAGACAAGTGGAACCTCATTAAATTGAAAAACTTCTGCAAAGCAAAAGAAACCATCAAGAGAGTGGGAAGAATGGGAAAAAACATTTGCCAACTATATATCTGACAAAGGTCTAACATCCAGAATCTACAAGGAACTCAAATGTGCTGAAAAGAAAAAAAATAAACAGCCCAATTAAAAAGTGGGCAAAAGACATGAATAGACACTTCTCAAAAGAAGACATATTAGCAGCCAACAGACATATGAAAATATGCCCAGCATCACTAGTCAGAGAAATTCAAATCAAAAGTACATTGAGATATAGCCCATCCTTTGAAGTTTTGAAGCCAGGCATTGACTTCTCCTCTCTAGCTATGAAAGTCCTAGATGGCATCTTATTTTAATAGAAGGCAGTTTCATCTACACTGAAAATCTGTTTTTTACTCTATTTACCTTCATCAATTATCTTAGCTGGATCTTCTGAATAACATAATATTAGTTAATTTTATCTTAGATTGTTAGTTAGGATTATCTTAGCTAGATCTGAATAACTAGAAACGGCAGTTTCTACATTAGCACTTGCCATTTCACCTTGTACTTTCATGTTATAGAAATGTCTTCTTTCTTTAAACCTTGTGAACTGACCTCTGCTAATTTCTAACTTTTCTTCTGCAACTTTCTCATCTCTCTCAACCTTTACAGAATTGAAGAGTTAGGGTGTTTTTCTGGATTAGGGTTTGGTCTGAGGAAATGCTGTATCTGGTATGATCTTCTCTCCAGATAAACTAGAACTTTCTCCATATCTACATTAAGACCATTTCCCTTTCTTAACATTCATGGGTTCCCTGCAGTAGTACTCTTAATTTCCTTCAAGAACGTTCTTATGCATTCACAACTTGGCAAACTGTTTGTTGCAAGAGGCCTAGTTTCTAGCTTATCTTGGATTTCAACATACCTTTCTCAACTAAGCTTAATCATCTCTTGCTTTTGAAAAACACGTGACTCTTCCTTTTGCTTGAACATTTAGAAGCCATCCTAGGGTCATTAATTGGTCTAGTTTCAATATTGCTGTGTTTCAGGGTAGTAGGGAGGCCTGAGGAGAGGAAGAGAGATGGGAGAACAGCAAGTAGATGAAGCAGTCAAAACACACACACAATTCATAGATTAAGTTCATCATCTTATAGGGGCACAGTTGGTGGCATGCAAAAACAATTACAACAGTAACATCAAAGACCACTAATCTCAGATCACCATAAAAGGTATGATAATTATGAAAATGTTTGTACTACTATGAAGATTGCCAAAATGTGACATAGAAACATGAAGTGAGCACATGCTGCTAGGAAAATGGCACCTATAGATTGCTGGGTGCAAAATTGCCACAAACTTTCTATTTGTAAAAAAAAAATGCAGTATCTGCAAAATCAAATAAAGTAAAGAACAATAAAATAAAGTATAGCCTGTATTTGTGTATAAGTAATAAAGGAGAAAAAGGTGTCTTAGATGATGCCAATATTTCATCCTGGGAAGTTGGGTATACGGTGATATCATTAACCACTATAACAAACACAGTAGGAACAATCTAAAAAAGAAAGCAATGAGTATTTTTTCCTGCCTTGCTGAGTTTAAGGTGCCTTAGTAGTATCCAAGAAGAGAGAGAACCAATGATCAATTAGATAAATAGTTCTTAAATACAGAAAATGCTTCTTGTCTGGAGATACATAGATTTGTAGCTACCATAAAAGGAACAAATGCCTAAGGATTATCCAAAGAGGAAAATTAAGAAGAAGGGATATCTAGAAAGATACTTTCTCCAGATATTCTGTACATACAGTAGCATTTTTAAATACTGTATTATAATATACAAAATACATAAATTCTGATTCATTTGATTCACAACAATTTCTTGAGGAAAATGTTGAGCTATTTTTCTAACATTACGGATCAGAAAACTGGGGTTAGCAAATACAGTGTAAGCAGAGGCTTGAAAAGGTTTCCCAACTGATAGGTTGTGGAGCCAAGTCTAAGTTACAATTTTCAGACTCCAAACAGGGTCTCTTTTCACTAATCCAAATTGTTATTGCCAATATTTGGTACAAACTCCAAGTCAGAAAGAGTATGAATTTTGGCTTGACGTCATGGAGCTAAAGCATGCAAATGAGCTTAGCATTTATCCACCACTAGCAAAATTTGGGGATTTGGGGCTATCTATGGGTATTGAAGATATCTGCTTAGACTTTTAACCTCATCTACCAATACTAAAAACTTAAATTATATCTGCAACCAGGCTTTCTTTAAAGGGCTAGGTCAGGCTGGAAAAGAGCCAAAATTATCAACCTTCCAGGCTTTGTGACATGAAAGCCTTCAGATCTTTCCAACCAAGTCCAATAAAAGGATTTTAAGCCTTTGAGGCTGAAAGCAAACGTGACATTCTGTTGCATTCAATAATTATTTGCTTCTGAGCATTTGTTTGCCATTATTTTCTGTGACCCTTTTGCAGGATTTGTGCTGAGATTTCCCATATTGACAGGCCAAAATGAATTCATTGTAAATTCTTTTGGTGTATGATTAATATCTTTCTGAATAATATTCAAAATAAGATAGAATAAAGTTAGGGATAGGAAAAATAGAGAAGTTGTATTCAATTAATCATATTTTGTCCATATGAAGTTGAAAGCTCAAGATTACTAAAAATTGTACATGATAACTATGCCAGTTAGAAAAAGAATAAATCAGAAATATCTTTTTGATTCCCTGGACTTCTTTCATTCAAAAAATAAAAATATAACTAGAACAATGTTTCTAATGCATGAAGTTTCTGAGTTTACCTTATGGGAAGGTGGGTTACAAAGTATTAGAAAATTAAAAAGTAATTTTGGTTGAGTTTATATTGTAATTAATATTCAGATATGTTCTAGTTAACTTCATTTTTAATTTTTTTTATTTTAAAGATGTAGGATACAATTCAGAGTTAAGTACACAAGTGTTCATTATGCAGGTACCCTTGTTGATGAGGTGTGCCCCCCACAGCAGAATCCCACTACTGCCAGTCCCCACCCCCAGTAATTTCCCACTACAAACTATCCTTTTCTTATACTATTACAATAATTGTTCAAGGTTCATTTATGAGTGAGAACATGTGATACTCAGCTCTTTGTTTCTGTGGTAGATGACTCAGTATTATAATCCAAGTTGCTGTGAAGTTCATAATTTTGTCCTTTTTTAGTATCACAAACTTGACTGAGGAACTTATCTCTACTTTAGAATTTTTCTCTCCTTTTTTCTAAAAACAATTCCAACAACAAGATGCAGGATCAGGTAGCTTTTGCTGCATAATAAATCACCCCCAAGACATTAAAATAACAACCACTTACTTAAGTCAAAATTCTGTGGGCTACCTGTGTCATTCTTCTGATCTGGACCAGTTTGGCCGGATCTCTCCTAGGTTTTTCATGAGTTTGCATTTAACTATTTGGTCTGCTGTTGACTCTATGACCTAGCATCTTTCACTCACATGTCTGGCAATTGACAGGCTATCATCCAGGATATTGGGGGGGTTACTGGGACACCTGTTGCTCATCCTCACAGAAGCCTAGACTTCTACACATAGTGACCATAGTGTTCCAAGAATATCAAGAAAGAAGAGACTTCACTGCTTACACGCTTTTCAGGCCTCTGCATACTCTGTATTTGCTAATGTCCCATTGACTAAAGCAAGTACATGGCAAACTCTAGACTCCAGGGATGGGAAAATAGATGCCACCTTCTCGATAGAAGGAGTGCAAAGTCAAATTGGAAAGAAATGGAAATAAGTTTTAGCTGTTTATTTTTTTCAGTCTACCATTACAGCAAAGGTAAGTGTAGTAGCTCTACAATTCAGCTACCAAAAAAAAAAAAAGACACAGAAAATGTTGCATCAAGGCTCAGCAGCTAAACTACCACAATTCAACCACCTACCACAATTCACATCATTGAAAAATAAAGAAATGGGAATTTTTATTAATACTCCAGATCTGGATAGAAGAATATTAAATGTATATCCTTCTCTTGTTCCTCTTCCTGAGATGTAATGAAATGTACAGAATGTTAAAAAATGGTTTTGACTTTCTCTTACAGAATGACGGTTCTACTTCTGCTCCCAAATGAGGAATAATATGAAAATGTAAAACATTTCAGAAAAGAGAACAAAGCCCAGGTGTTCAAACAAAGATTAAATATTTCCTCTCCTCCTGTGTTTTCCCTTTCTTTCCCCTAGTAGCCAGTAAGTTGGAAAATACAGTAATGTTGGAATCAAGTCAAAAAGTCACCCATTCTATATAGCAGCAAATTGAATGTATAGACAAAGTCACCTAAGCATAATTTAAATCCTAAGAAGCAATATAGAAACTATTAGAAAAAGAGAGAAACTATAAATATAGACAGAGAGAGAGAAAGATTATAAGAACAAGGATGTAGACTAGAAATTTAAAGGTGAATGATAATACTTCAAATAACATATAAAAGAAATTCAAGCATAAAACATTGAAAGCAATAAATAATAATAATAAATCAATTTCAAGGAACAATGAACTCAATAACATCACTGGAAAGCTAATTATTGTCACAAAGGCAAAGCTTGAGATTATCACAGGAATTACACATGAAAAAAGAGATAACAAAATTTAGAAAGAAATTAATAAATGAGAAAAACAAAGATGATGCAATTAAGGATTAATTGCAATCTACAAAGTTAAAAGTCCAATAAATGAAAGCAAATCTTTATTCACTGATATAATAAAAGAAAGATTTTCTGAAATCAAAAAAGAATCTTCCATTGAAAAAATAAAAGCAATGCATACTAGAAATTACAATACATATGTGTGTGTGTGTGTGTATGTGTGTGTGTGCTAGTTAAGATTTTATACTTCAAGAAGGTATAAGGAAAAAGTTATGTGAACATCTAAGAATTAAAGCAAATAATTTACCAGGGGAAACATCAGTTTGGCCTTAAACTTTTCCACAGGAATATTCTATGCCAGGAGACAACGGAGAACTATCTACAAAATTCTCCAGGAAAAAAAGTGAGATACAAGAATATTATACTCAGTTTAAATAACATTCAAGTCTGAAAGCAAGTTCTTTTATTCAAGTATAAAAGAACTTGGGGAATACACAATTCATGAACCTCTCAGAAAACTATACCTGTCTGGGGATGGGGGGACACTTCTCATCAACAAGGGTGCCTGAACAAGACATATTTGTGTACCTAACCCTTAACTGTACCCCTCAATATCACAATTTAAAAAATTGTATATATTAAATATATATATATATATATATCTCTACCCAAAAGAAAACTGAAAATAACTCAGGAATGATGAGGTCCTGACAGTAGTTTAACTATGGAATTAACTCTTAAAATACCATGAGAAGTATGGTTATTGAAACAAATGGGTACTAAATGCCTAGACAATGAAGAAAAACTAGAAAAAAACTGAGGTGATATTGGCTAATGACCAACTTTTTCTGAAGGGAGTCAATACTGTCTAAAATTAAACCAAATACCATAGTTAGAAAAATTTTAAAAGCACAAAGATCCCAAATGTTTATATTCTTTCTATTTTCCTTACTTATTTTCTTTTTCTTGTATTTTATTTTAAAGTTGTGGGATACGATTCAGGGTTAGGTATACAAATGGTCATTGTGTAGGTAAAGTTTGGGCCTCACTTTGGTCCCCACTTCACCGGGTTTGAGATCAGTTACCCTTATTGATGAGCTATACCCTCCCTCCCTTCCCTGGCAGTTTCCCATTACTGCCAACCCCTTTCTTATAGTATTATGATAATTGTTCAGGGTCCATTTGTGAGTGAGAACTTGTGGTACATAGTTCTTTGTTTCTGTGATAGATTGCTGAGTATTATAGACTCTAAGTCCATCCAAGTTGCTGTGAAGTTCATAATTTTGTCCTTCTTTATGACTGCGTAATAGTCCATTGTGTATATGTACCACTTTTTTTTTTTTTTTTTTTTGAGTCCGGGTCTCACACTATTGCCCAGGCTAGAGTGCAGTGGCATGCTCACAGCCAATGCAGCCTCGACCTGCTAGGCTCAGGCGACCCTTCCACCTCAGCCTTCCAAGTAGCTGGAACTACAGGCATGCATCACCACGCCAGCTAATTTTCTGATTTATTGTAGGGATGAGGTTTCACCAAGTTGCCCAGGCTAGTCTCGAACCCCTGGGCTCAGGCAATCCTCTCACCTTGGCCTCCCAAAGTGCTAGGATTGCAGACTTGAACCACCGCTAGGAAGACTACTGCTTTTGATGCAGATATACATACATATGATTACATGTAGGCATATGTGTGTGTGTGCGTGTATATACATACATATATATATGTCTATATAGGTATGTATTATATACATCAATATAAGAGTTTTATGATTCTTTTACATTTCAATTCAGTTTGATTTTCTTACTTTTAATTTATTTGAATTTTATATAAATGTGTATTTAAAATAACATCTATAACAAGATCTTGTTTTTGTAAAAGTATTTATATCTCTCCGTATTTCTTCTCTATGTATATGTGAATAAAATCACGTCTGTAAAGATGTTCATTAAATGTTAATGATGTTGGGTTTTGAGTAGTAGAAGTGATTAAATTTTTTTGCCTTTTAAAATATTACTTATTCTACATTGTTGAACTCATAGCATGAATAAACATCAATTTTATAAACAATATGCAGTGTTTTTTATTGAAACAAAAACAATAAAAATGGGAAGTAAACACATCAAAATTGTCAACAGTGGTTTATTTTCACTGGTGGGAAAATGAATGATTATTATATTACACTTTTTTGTTGTACGTTTTCTGTATTTTTTCATTTTGGAAATTTAATTTTTGTTTTAATTTGGAGATAAAATGAATATGAATCACAAAAACTAATGCCTATTGATTTTTTAAAAATTTTTGTCTTCTGTTGTAGATCACACTTCCAAGAACTCAAGTTCAATTTTTAGAATGTCCCTCTTCCCCTTTTATACCAGATACAAAAACTTGTGAGTGAATGCCTGACTAAGCCTCTCTAAAAATTAAACAATTGTCTGGAAAAAAGTCTGCTAAACATTTGAAATATGTTCATGGTACAATCTGGTTAATATGAAAAAAACAGAATGTTTATTTAGCTCTAAACTCTATGAAAGAGGTACTTGATTCAAAGTTATGAATGGTGAATGGAATGTGGCATATCATAGGAAGGGAAAGATAGATAGTTATTGAAAATAGGAAGAAAAATACCAGAAAACTGCATAAGGCTTATCAAGTAATCAGATATCTGTGGTTACTATAGTGAAATCATATGCACCTTTGGCAAGGTGCTAGAAGGGAAGAACTACGAAAAAGAACAATACCCACAATCCAACACTAACTGTTCTGCTATGGAACTGCAAGCCATAGTCAGTAAGTAAGACTTGGAATGAAAATAAAATCAATTAATATCAGGAAAGAGGGAAAAAGTAATCTGGTTAGTAGGCTAGCATTTAAACCTTCTCAGTTATTTCCTCCCACCTACTCCTGTCTCCTTCATGGTTGAAAGTCCTTCTAGAGAATCATGGAGTTTAGGAAGCAGAAATGCAAGTTCAATCAAGTTCAGAGATTAAGTTTATGACTCAAGGGGTGCTCAGGGAGACTTTTGAGAAAGTCAGGAAGCCCCAGGCAAGTCTTGCATGAGGCAATAAAAATACCATACAGTGAGAAGCTCCAATACACACTACCAAAATGCCTCTGTATTGTCAAAAGAAATCAAAATAGCACTCTATCCTTCATTCTATCAGGTAATGAGAAACTATGTCTTAATATATGTTCTCTTCCAAGGCAGGGGTTTTATGTAGATGGGCTCACATAATCCTCTGAGACAATAAGCATTACTAATCCAATTTCATAGAGAAATTAGAAAATGTACAGAAAAACTAAGCAGTATGTCCAAGGCTACACAAACAGAATCATACTCTTTCTACCACCTAACATTAGAAATCAGTTTCACTTCATTATAAGCACAAAAGTTTAGTTTATTTTATAATTTGATATAACTAGAAAGGCTTAGGGTGAAAGCCTGGAGAAAAGCCAGGGGTTCTTTGTATTATAATTAATATGGAATTGATTTCAATTTTTAAGTGGAGTTGTTTAATGGATGATTAAAAAATAATTAAATTGTGGTTGTGAAAAAATGTTAATTTAGCCAAATCAGGGGCAGATCCTGATTATAAAGGAATGATGTTGATGAAATGACTTTTGTAATTGAAAATAATCTTGGTGAGATCTAGACCAATTTTCACAAAAGGACTTTAAATACATCTAATGTTTGTTGCAATAGAGTTAAGTATCAACACATTCCCTTTAACTTCTTCCAGATAGTCTATTTTAAAAAACATATTTCCAAATGAAAAAAGATTTATTGTACAGTCAAGCTGTAAACGACCACATATTGGTCAAATCTACCATGGAAATACTAGAAATATTTCTGAAAATCACTCTTTTCTGTAGTCATGAAAACAATCCATCTACAAAAAGAGTGTTTCTAAGGCACCATCACATACAAAAACAGGAGTTTTAAAAAATATTTTTGAATCGTATTTTTTTATATATATACAATATTTTTTTATTGTGATAATGAGGGGTACAGTTAAGGGTTAGGTACACAAATATGTCTCGTTCAGGCACCCTTGTTGATAAGAAGTGTCCCCCCATCCCCAGACAGGTATTTACTGCCTTTAATCCCTTCCCCTATCCCTCCCACCCCCCCATCGTTTCCCACCACTGTCAGTCATTTTCTTGTGGTAATACGTTGGATGATCAAGGTCTACTATATGAGTGAGAACATGTGATACTCAGTTTTTTGTTTCTGTGAGAGG
>CAUYQG010030804.1:0-12843 GCA_963574415.1 Tarsius wallacei | reverse complement strand
CCGAGGCCTCGATGGACTTGCCTGGCGCCAACACCCCGAACGACGGCATCTTGAACTTCGGCGTTTTGAACTTGCTGTCCTTCACGCCCACCATCTTTTCTTTGAGGTTGTATTCTCCTCTTTCCTTGTCTCTGTCATCTGTCCCTTCTGTCATTTTAAATGTCGTTTCCAATTCCTCCACATAGCCTCTGTCTCTGGATCCATGTCTTGTGCCTGTCAGTGTTCTGTCACTGGTTATAACTGTGGCCTTTTTTCCTTTTTCCTGCTCTGTCTCATCAATTGGCTTGTCTTTCTCTACCCCTGCCTCCCTACTGGGCGACCATCCAAATGTGGGCATTTTGAACTTTGGCATTTTTATCCTGGCTTCTGCTCCTCCTTTGTTATCATCTTCTTCCCCCTCAGTTCCTCTGCTCTTTTCATTTAGCTCCCTATCTCTTTCTTTGTCCTTCTGTTCTCGCACATGCACAGTGGGAACCCTGACTCGATGGCTTTTTGTCCTGCTTGCTTCCTCATCCTCAGAGCCAGCGCCCTCTCTATGGGATGTGACCTGTGTGTCCCCTATCTGCAGCGCTGCTGTACCTCTTTTTGTTTCCAGCCCTTCTTCTGTGGAAAATGCAAACTTGGGTATTTTAAATTCATGAATCCGGACCCGGATATCTGGCGTGTGCACCTCAGCTCTCCTTGGGGCCGTGTCTTGCAGCGACAGCCTGGCGATTCCCACCTCCAGGTTCTGCAGTACCCCCTTCTCGCCCTCCTGGCTCACTGCGACAGCTGGAGGTGGCTGGGGTTTCTGGGCTGCAGCCTCTGTGGGGGCCTTCTTTTCCTTGGTCTTCCTCTGGCGTCTGGCTGCCTTTCCAGCTTTTGCCCCAGGGGTGCCCTCATCAGGGCCGAGGCCACCCTGCACCACAGGCCTCTGCACGCCCTGAGCAGGTAATACCTTTGGCTCCTGTGCTGCCCTGTCCTCTTCTCTGCCATGTGCAGTGTCCCCAGTGTCCTGGAGGGTGTCCTCCCAGGGCCCCAACTCCTCCGGGACTGCAGCACGGCCCAGCGCACTTGCAAGCCCTCTGCCATGTCGCCCCAGCACAGAAGGGCCTTGCCCGGAGCCCGTCCTGAATCGCAGGTTCAGGAACTTTCTCCTCTGGCCCGTTCCTGCCCTCTGCTCCTGCTGCTCTGCCATGAGCTGGGCCTCTGTGTCCGTGCTCGTGGGGGACACGTCCGGCCCATCCCCATGCTCGTAGGCTTCTGAAGAGCTGTGTGACCGCCGGGGTGCCCGCCTGCCTGTTATTGCTTGGAATTTGGGCCAGGACAACCGCTCCCTCTGGGCCCGCCGGCCTCTCCCCACCCTGGGCTTGGAGAGGAGTCTCTCCTCATCCCCATCTCTGTCCAGGGTCTTCGTGGGGGACTCTCTGCACCTGTCAGTGTCATCCTTGTCCTGAAACACAGGGAGAGGGTGCAAGTTGGTATCAGTACAAGAAGCCTGAGACCCTTGGCTCAGACAGATGGGGTCAGGGGGTGGCCAGGGACCGTCAGGCTGGCTTGGCAGCCTCACTGGGCACAGCAGCCTCACCTGCTCATCCTCGCCTTTTGGGCCACGCTGGGCCCTGATGGATGCCCAGTCATCCTCCTCCTGGGTGGGGCATCTCCGTTTGATTTTGAACTGAACCTTGTATGGCTCTGAGTACTGCAAGATTTTGAGAGCATCTTCGTATTTAATGTTGTCAAAGAACACGGTTGCACTGAGCAGCTGATCTCCTAGAGTAAGAAAGAGCAGCCCAGCCTCAGCGCTTTGACACGTGAAGGGATGGGGCTCCTGCTGATGAGGCCTGCCCACCCCCCGCACTGAGGACCTTGGCAAGGTGAAGGTGGGTGATGGCCCCCACTTCTCCCAAGGGCAGGAGTGGCCCCCAGCCTGGAGACAGCTGGGCAGAGATGGAAGTGTGGTATCCCCCTCCAGGGTCCCTCCAGGACCCTCCCATCCTAGCGGGATCAATGGGGATCCTGGGACAGCCCAGCCATGGCACCTTCTCTCAAGTTGAAGAACTTGGCAGCTGAGGAGTCCTTCAGCACTTGCTTGACAAAGATCCCCTTCTCTCCACCGCCTGTGACACTGTAGCCGCTGGCTCCTGCCTCCACCTCTGTCTTCAGTGTCACCTCTGATGCCTCTTGCATGGACTAGTGCAGAAGCACATTGGGGCTATGGTGAGCATGGCCTGTTCTCCATGGGCATCACTGCTGGGGCCTGTGCCTCCCAAGGATAGGGCCCCACGGTCCTGCCCCTCAGTCCAAGCAACACAGCAGGGTGAAGACATCTGCCCCTCGGCCCTGGTGGCTTGTCCGAGCTTTGGAGGAAGGCTGCTCTGAGCAGCCTCAGGCAGAAGCTGCCTCCACCTCTCCCCAGGCCTGCCAAGGACTTCACAGCCCATCAGTGCCACCAAGCCTGGTGCAGCATCAGGGCCGGACAGAACAGCTTCTGCTCTCCTAGCCACCAAAGCTTCCCTCCCTTGCCTCCTTGGTGCATTCTTTACAGACACCCAGACACCAACTGCACACACAGCACCTAGTGCTCAGGTCAAGGGAAACAGAAATACCCAGAAAACGTAGGACACCGGGTGTAGCCAGCTGGACGTCAGACACAGTGGGACCTGGGGTCTTGGTGTCCCACAGAGCTTTTGAGTGCCCTCAGAGCCTCGCACCTTCCTCAGTCACGAGGCCTGAGTGCTGCCTGGTCCCTCCACCCCCACCTGCGTGTGCAACAGACTCCAGCATCACCCACTGTACATGTGAGAAGACTGAGGTCTGCACATGCATGTGTGTCTGGCCAGGCCATCATGGGGGCAAGGACATATCTGGACCAGACCACCAGCTTCTGAAGCCTCTGCCCCTCCCCAGGCCTGACAAAGGGGACAGGATGCCCCTCCCAGAACACTGGGCTCACTGCCAGCCTTCCTGCTCCTGCCTTTCTGGAGGTGACTTCCAACCCTCTAGCTGGAGCCCTGGGGAGGGACACACGCCCCCAGCTTCTGCCATACTCACCTCCGGACGGCTCATCCTGAGGAATGTCTGGGAGTCCCCTGAGCTCCGCTTCCACCAGGATCTGCGTCTCCCGGAGGAGCCCTGCCGGCCGGGGATGTCCTCCTACAGCCACAAGCATTGGAAGTCAGACACTTGTCCTGCCCAGGGACTGTTCAGAGGGCCCAGGACCTCGAGTGTGCAGCCGTGTGCAGGGGGCTGAGTCCTGCAGTGCCTCCCACCAGGAGAGGGCAGCTCGTGGCCTCCTGTGCCCCAGCAGGGCCCAGCCGGCAGCCCGCAGCTCCCCCGGGACACCCCACAGCACCTTGTGCAGAGAGGAATACGCAAGAAGTCCAAATCATACAAAAAGAGTCCTTCCAGACACATGCCTCCCCTAGTCCCTGCCTGGAGGCTCCAGAGCCTGCCCCAGGACCCTGTCTGCATCAGGCTGGTGCACATGTGCACACACCCTTTGCCAGGGAATGACCCACACAGAAGCATAAGGCCCACACCCTGCCAGCGTGGTGTGACATACAGGTGTCTCCACCTCAAACATGACCTGGCCACCAAAGGGAGGGACCCTGGGGACACAGAGGAGTCAGAGGGGACAGCTGAGCAGGCACAGTGGTAGCCTGATGGGCAGCAAGGCAGGGTGGTGTGGCTGCACAGGCATGCATGTGAGTCACCCCCACAGTGACACAGGAGGACCCACCGGTGCCATGGGGACCCAGCATGCTCACCTGGAGCCTGAAGTCACTGTCCTCAGTCGCACATTCGTAGACAGGTGAGGACCCCTGTGGCCGCGGCCTAATGATCTCATCTGCAGGTCCCTCTGTCACCTGGTGAGAGAGCAGCAAGTCACTCGTGGCCCCTGGGCTGTCCCAGGGCCTGGGAGAGGAGGGGACGGGGCCCAAGGAGGGCGCATGCCCCGTGCTGCACTCACCGAGCGGTCATCCTCAGTCTCTGCATCCAGCTCCTCCGGCTGCAACTGCCGGCCAGACACTATGGAGAAAACAACAGTTAGCAGGTGGACCAGATGGCCGGTCTGAAGGTGGGGGCTGGGGGCGTGGGTGCACCTGTGGAGGTGGTGTCCTGCTGTCCTGGGAGCAAATGTGGTGGAGGGAGAGAAGAGTTCCAGCCATGTAGGTTGGGACATCAAGTCAGGGCGCAGCAAATCGAGACTGGATTTCGATTCACGTTGGGACAGATTTTGTCCA
Source organism: Tarsius wallacei (assembly GCA_963574415.1). Lineage (NCBI taxonomy): Eukaryota > Metazoa > Chordata > Mammalia > Primates > Tarsiidae > Tarsius > Tarsius wallacei. Next base: position 8,617 of record CAUYQG010030804.1, on the reverse strand, counting down.
AGAACGTTACCAAAGGAGCACAAACAATAACCACACCCTGGGGGACCTGAACCCAGAACTGCTACAGTATATTACCTAAAATGTCCAACAGTTAATGAAAAATAAGTGACACAAAGAAGCAAGGATGTGGGATGGCCTCCGAGCAAAAAGCCTTCAGCCCAAAGAAACCAACACCAACATACACACAAATCACAGAGAGAACGAGGAATGCAGAAGACAGCCAACGAGTGGGCAAGCAGGTATTTTCCTCATTTTATTTCTTAACTTCTTTAAAGATGCAAGACTGTGGAAAGAAAAAGTCGGTACACCCTCCTTGCCAAAGGCCAGCCAGTCAGTATTTCAGGCTCCATGGGCCACACGATCTGCATGGCAGCACTACGGCCATGGCTGGCAGTGACTGTAGGCCATTTGTAACTGAATGAACACAACTGCGTTTCCATAAAACTTTGCTCATAAAACAAAAAGGAGGCTGGACTCCGAACACAGCAACAGTCTGCGAGGCCCTTCTGTAAGGCAGTAATTCTAAGGTCACGTCGCTGGGATTATAGCATGTAGATGTGACACGTATGTGACAGCTAGCAAAAAGAAGAGGGAGGGGAGGAGATACAATCAGCCTCCTCACCTGTGACCTCCACACCCGTGGCCTCATCACCCATGGCCTCCATACCCATGGGCTCTGCCTCCAACCAATTCTGTATCAAAAGTACGTGAAAAACAATTTGCGTCTATAGTGAACACATACAGACTCTTTCTCTTGCCATCATTCCCTAAATGATACAGTGTCCCTAGTAACTATTCACATGACATTTATATCAAATGGAGTACTGCAAGTAATCTAGAGATGACTTCAAATATACAGAGGATGTGTGTGGCTTACATGCAAGCACTGCACCCTTGCGTATCAGGGACTTGAGTACCTGCGGATTTTGGTGTCTGAAGGAGGTCCTGGAACCTGCCCCCATGGACACCAAGGTACAACCGTACATTGGGCTGAAGCCTCTATAATTTACCAGTGTTGAGCATGCCATGGCTGGAGTGGGCATTGACTGTCAATGGAGCTGAGAGAATTTTGGGGTGAGGAAAGGCTCTAGAACTGGATTGTGGTGACGGTGGCACAACCCTATAAAGTAACTGAACATGATTTAATCATACATTTACAGTAGGTGGGTTCTATGGTTTATAAATTATACTTCAATGAAGCTGTAAAAGAAAACGGTAATTAACTGTATAAAACAAAACTAAAATGTATTGTAGAATTTATCACAGTGTGCGGGACGGCCTGGGGTGATTAAAGTGACTGTCGTAAGCTCTCAGGCTACCCTTGAGGTTGTGCAGTGCCAGGTGAAAGTATGTTAGAATTAGTTGAAGACAGTATTTTCCATATAGCACCCATGAAAATATCAAAAGATGTAGAAGTTACAAGCCAATAGTGGACCTAAAGTAGAATACTAAAACGTATTTTTAAAAAATTATTTTTTGATGGGGTTTCTCTCGCTCTGTTGCCCAGGCTGGAGGGCAGGGGCAGGATTATAGCTCACTGCAGTCTCGACCTCCTGGCCTCAAGTGATCCTCCTGCCTCAGCCTTTTGAGGAGCTAGGAGTACAGCGCATGCCATCGTGCACTTAAAACATATATTATAAATGAATATATCTCACTTATAAATGCCGAGTGTTTATTCATGTGTATATATTCAATTAAATCCAAAACAAAATAAAGACAGGGAAATGAGAACAAGAACAAGTGGGAGCCGGGCTCGGTGGCTCAGCCTGTAATCCCAGCGCTTTGGGAGGCTGAGGTGAGTGGATTGCCTGAGCCTGCGGGTTCGAGACCCGCCTGGGCAACTTGGCGAGACCTCATCTCTACAATAAATTAAAAAATCAGCTGGGCATAGTAGCGCATGCCTGTAATTCCAGCTACTTGGAAGGCTGAGGCGGAAGGATCACTGGAGCCCAGCAGGTCGAGGCTGCAGTGGCCAGGAGCGGCCAATGCACTCCAGTCTGGGGGACAGAGTGAGACTCCAACTCAAAAAAAAAAAAAAAAAAAAGAACAAGTGGGATCAAACAGAAATCCATTTGCAAGATGGCAGGAGTTTAAACCCAACCCTATTGACGATGATATTAGCTACCAGTGGAGTTAAAACTCCAATCAAAAGGTAGAGATTGTTAGACCAGATAAAAAGAAAACAGACCCAATTACATGCTGTCTAAACAAAATGGACTATAACCACATAGATAGGTGAAAAGTAAAAGGAAAGACATGCATGCCAGGGAAAAACCCACCCCAGCACTTCAGGGTGATAAAGAGGACAGTTCATCACATGCACAAAAACCTAGATCTGTTCTTAAAAACACTGCAGAGAAAACTAGCAGAGCCGAAAGGACAAGCAGACACATCCTCAGTCACAAGGGGAGACTTGAACACTCCTCTCGGGATGTGACAACTGTGCAGAGTAGAAGAGGAGGACACAGAACCCTTGACACACCCATCACTCAACAGGTCCCAGCACCGCCTGCAGATCATAGCCACATACACACTGCCCAGTGCATATGGGACACCCACTGAGACAGACCCCACACTGGCTCAGAGAAATGTCTCCATAAATTTAAAATGATTTATATCCTACTAGGTATTTACTCTGACTCCCGGATGGAATCAAGACAGCGTGCTGGAAACAGATCAATGCAGCAGTAGACAAAGTCCAGAACAGACCCACACTGCCTTTGACCACCTGACTCTTGACAAAGCAGCCATGTTACTTCAGTAGAAAACAAATAGGCCAAGCGCAGGGCCTCATGCCTGTAATCCTAGCACTTTGGGAGGTTGAGGCGAGAGGATCACTTGAGCCCAGGAGTTCAAGACCAGCCTGGACCACATAGTGAGACCTTGTCCCTACAATAAAACAAAAGTTAGCCAGGCATGGTGGTGTGTATCTGTAGTTCCAGCTATTTGGAAGGCTGAAGCAGAAAGGATCACCTGACCCCAACAGGTTGAGGCTGTGGTAGCTGTGAGTGTACCAGTGAACTCCAGCATGGGCAACAGAGTGAGACTCCAACTCAAAAAAGAAAAAGAATTGGTCTATATTAAAATTAAGGGCTTCTGTTCATCAAAAGACACCACCACTAGTGCTGGGCAATGACTTATGCCTGTAATCCTAACACTTTAGGAGGCCAAGGCAGGAGGACTGCTTTTAGCTGAGAGTTCGAGACCAGCCTTGGGCAACACAGGAAGACATGGTCTCTACAAATAAAAATTTAAAAAAAAAATTAGCTGGGTATGGTGGTGCATGCCTGTGGTCCCAGCTACTTGGGAGGCTGAGGCAGGAGGATCCCTTGAGCCCCAGAGTTTGAAGCTGCAGTGAGCTGTGATCTAGAAATTGTATTCTAGCCTGGGCAATCGAGCAAAACCCACCTTATAAAAAAAGAAAAGACACCACATAGGGCATGAAAAGCCAAGCTACAGGCTGGCAGGAATATATGAGATGCATTTGCCAAGCAAACACCGCCTACCCAGAGTATACCAGGAATTCTTGCAAACCAAAAGAGAAATACAAACAACCCAACAGAAACACGGCCAGGCAAATGCCAGAAAGGCAACTCCCACAAGAAGACGTCTAACCGGCCATGAGCTTGTGGAAAAGGGCGCAGCACCCCAGTCACCTGGGTGTTGCCGGCAAAACCACATGGGGTGCCATGTGGTCCCAGAAGAAGGGCAGAAGTGGACAGCCAGGGCAAGCTGGCCAGGATGGCGCCCCAGGAAGACCACAGCCTCAGTTTCCCCCATCAGTCAACCCAACCTTGGGCAAGGTGTCAGCCCAGTGTTCAGACATCCCTGGCAGCCCCTCAGCCTGTCTCCCTAACCGGCTCCTTCTCCCTAACCAGGCAGTGGGAGGGAGGGGCCCGCCTACTTCCTGCATAGCTCTGTCCCTGGCCACCAGGGCCCAGGCCTACTCCCTGACATCCACCCATGGCCTTGGCCACTCAGACACCACCCCACTGTTCCCACCTGGATCCACTGTGTCCCCCACTCCTCTACCCCTCTCCAACCCCACCACAGAGCCCTGGCATCCTCATGGCTGCAGGCCTGTTTCACCCTGAGGGACGAGGAACACCGCCTGGGACCCGCCTCAGAATCTGCTTTGGAGCCTGTCTGGACCTCCAGCCACACCTGACCTGCAGTGACTGCATGGGGGATGGAGATGCAAAGAAAAAGGGACCTCGGAGGGGAAAGGGGACTCAAGGGGAAGGGACCCGGGCCAGAGTACGTCCAACTCTAAGTCCACGCCCCCTTCATGGAAGCCAAGGACAGTGTTAGGGGAACCACCTTCTGTGGGCCTCAGTTTCCCTTCTCAGATCCTCTCTTCAATCCCTTACCCAAGGAGGCCTGGCCATAGGGTTGGGCAAGTCTGAGTAGGGTCAACCCCCATCCCCCCAAGCCGGCTATGTGGGTCCACAGCTGCTATCCCCCCACCCCCTCCTCCGGCCATGAGTGAAGCTGGGATCATCAGGAAGCAGCTCCAATGGGTCACCCAGAAACCAGTACTTTCTCCCCCTTTGAGAGCTTCCCTGCCATTCCCAAGTCAGACAACAACACTCAGCCGGCCCAGGGAGGCCCTCTCCTGCAGGAGCCTGTGAGGGACTACTCACAGGCCCTGGAAGCCATCTGGAGGGTCCTGCCAGGCAGGCCCAAGCCCAGGCTATGCTGGGACACAGTGTGGGAAGCCCCAGAGTCGGGCAGGGATGGCTGCACCTGCAAGTCTACCACAGGAGTCGTGGGTGTCGGAAGGGCGTTGATGGCTCAGAGGCCCTGGACACACCCCGCACTGAGAACCTTTGTGGAGGAGGGAAGGAGGGAGGGAGCGGCCCATGTGCCTGGTCCCACCTCAGTCCATGCGGGGACCATCCCACATCACAGCTACTGTTCCTGTGCTGTGGTGGGCTGGAGAGCAGACGCCCAGGAGGCAGCATGACCAGCTGCAGCTGCACAGCCAGGGAGGGGCCAGGGACCTTCCACCCCATTGGGGCAGCAGGATCAGGGCCCAGGGCAGCCAAACAGGCACAGACAGGAAAGGGGCGATCCTGCCTGCACGGGATAAAGCTGCCCAGCCCGCCCTGCAGCCTCGGACCTGCACCCTTGGGACTGGGAGAAAGGCACCCCACAAAGACTATGACCTCCCAGGCCCAAGGGTGCAGGGGAGGCAGCCACCCACCTGCCCACCTGGCCTGGCCTGGCCCACCAGCTCTCCCAGGCAGGCTCAGTAGACAGCCATCATGCACAGTCCTGAATAATGACTCCAGTGGTGGATGGTCACCAAAGTCACAGTTCACCAAAGAGGGTGTCAGGGGAACAAGCCCAGTCCAGGCCCAGCTGATCTGGCTGATGGCACCTGGTACCTCCCAGTACCTCTCTCCCTCCCCTTCCTCACAGCCTCAACACCACCACTGACATGCCACTCCTGCGGGGGAAAGGACCCCAACCTAGGTCAGCCCCTCACACGCTGAGTGGGTACCACAGGGCACCCATAGGGGAGACTGGCCCTATCCCCCAAAGCTGCATTCCCAGGAGCTAGGATATTCTGGGGCAGGGTCTGGGCAGGTGGGGCCTCTGAAGTGTGCCTGGGGGAGGGGCGTATGTTGGCCTGGGGCTGGTGAGGAGAGAGAGGAGCATCCTGCCAGGATGCCCCCCCAACACCCCTGCCCACAGGGCTGGGTCGGCACTGAGGACTCCACCCACCACCGTCCAAGTGTCGTTCTGGAGGGCCCAGAGTCTGTCCACGCATGGGGGTGGGGGCACTGACCTAAAACAAAACTGGAGTTTGTATCTAGACTGGAAGTCCAGAGCCCAGCTTCTGCCTCTGGCGGGGCTGAGTCTGGCAGGCACCCTTGCATGTTACCAGGGCAGTGGGGCCTTGGGAACAGTGAGGCTGGCGGGAGTCGTGTGGGCCTGGATGGGGCTCTCAGCTGCCCAGTGGCTGTGAAGTCCATCCCGGGTTTGTATTCACATGTGTGTGTTTGTGCATGAGCTCATGGGATCTGCGTGCTCTTGCAGGGGTGTGTGTAGACTTGTGTGCCTGACCTGGGCCCCGCCCTCTGATCACCAGTGGACAGTGAGGCCCTGGCAGGGGGAGGCCCGTAGGGGGTGCGGCCCTTGGGAAGATGAACACAGTGGTCACCTGGGCCTCACCCCATCCCGAAACTTCATGAGGAAAATGTCAACTGGGCTGAAGATCATGAGACTTTCAGACTTCCTGAGCAACGCCCTTAGGCAGAGGAGGCTGGCTCACCCCTCCCCGATGTTCTCAAGATAACTCCTGGTGAGGGGGGCAAAGGGAGGCTGGCCCGGGTTCCTGGGTCCACCTCCAAGGCTCCAGGAGGGCGGGGGAGGCAGCCTCATTCCCCTAGACCTGGGGCCAGGGCTCCTCACCCACCCACAGCCACTCCCCACTGCAGCCCAGCTGCAACCACGAGACTGTTCACATAACCCTCTCCCATAACAACCTTCTGTGGTTCCCTAGTGCCTTCCATCTCTCCTATCTCTGGGCTGTTTCCTTTGCAGGGCAAACTCAGAGGCTGAGCTTGGCTACCCTGCCATCGCTTCTGGGCACGGCCTGGCTCAGCCCCAGAACACTTGGCTAACCAGCACTCAGAGCCTGGCAAACAGTTGGTGTATAATATATGCCGGGCTAGGGTAGGAGGGGAAGGAGCCGGCCGGATCTCCATGAAAGTAGTAAGTTCTGCCCAGCCTGAGGGTGGGGTCCAGTCAGGTTGGTTGAGGGGTGGTAGGTGGGCCTAGTTCATCTCCTTTCCACCTGGAGAAACTGAGGCACAGGGAAGCACACCAGTCTACTAGCTCCAAGACATTCAGCAGCCAATAGGAGCAGCCTCACACTCCTGTCCATCCCAGGTGGGCTAGCCCAAGCCTGTGTCTCTGTGCTGAAGGGCTGGTACCCCAGACGCCCAGGACAGAGTGACTCCATGTTGGCGTGGCCACCACCCCAGGCTCCCACTGCCACCTGGGCCCCTCCAGGAAACTGAGCCTAGACTTGTTCTAATCACCTTCCATAACCACCCAGGATCCCCATGCACTAAACAAAGAACGGGCGGCCATCTGAGGACCCCCTCCACAGGCGACATGCCCAACCTTGTGGATGTGTATGTCCTGCGGCTGGAATAGCCATGCAGGTGCCCTTGGTATCGGTCTTTCCCCGGACCCCCTCCAAACAAGAGCCACTGTCCCCCACTGGCCCAAGGCCCAGGGCAGCCCCAACACCCTGGGCTCAGTGGTGCCTCTGGGTCCGAGAGTGGGTGGAGCCCTCCAGGGTCTTCTCACTGACTCTCTTGTCCAGCTCACTGGCCCTACCTAGCACAGGGCGGCTGACGCCACCGTGACCTCCATCAACCCCTTGCTGGCCACCCTGACCCCCACAGACCTGCAAAGTTGTGAGTTGGGCAGGTGCCTAGGGCTGACCCGGAGGGGATATGGTGCCAGGCTGGGCATGGAAGCCACTTACCGAGGAGGCCGCAGTCGCTCTCCCAGATGGCCCAGAAGTGAAGATCCCAGCTGGCCATCCCTCTCCGCCTGCCTGGCTCCTCCCTCCACAGCCCGTCCCCCCATTGTCCCTCCCTCCCACCTCCTCCTCCTTGTCAGGCGGGCCAGGCGGGAGCCCTGCCAAGACCCCCACGCCCACAAGAGAGGTGGGTGGGTCCCCTCACAGGCCAGGCGCCAGGCCAACCCCTTCAGAGCTCACTCAGTTTCTCAGAGCTGGGGACCTCACCCAAGTGCCCCCCCGAGCCAGAGCAGCTGACTGAGGAGGAAACCAGGGCTGAGTCACACCACTGGCCCAGCCTGGTGACTGCCCATGTGCACAGCCAGCCCAGCAGGGTGGACACACAGGTGGACAGGTACATGTTCCTCCCAGGCAGGCTGTGCACAGGCCCCGACCTCAGTTTCCCTAAGCGTGCTAGGAGCAGAGGCTGGCCCAGCTGGGGGTGCAGAGAAAGGAGGAAGGCACTGCCTCGGGGCAGAACGGAGCCCACAGTGGGGCTGGATCTGCGTCCTTAGGGCCTGGCCAGATACCCACTTGCCTGTGCCCCCAAAGGGCAGCCCTCTCAGCCCAAGCTCAGTGGCAGCCCCCGCCCCTCAAAGCTCCAGGGTCGTGGGCATGGGTACCCAGGGTAGTGGGTAAGCTAGGTGTGAAGCATCTAGGAGCCAGCATTTTTAACAAGTCTCTCGCCACTCCCTGTCATTTGGACTCAAGTAGTGAGAAACACTCCCAAGTCCTATGGCCCCGGGTCCTCCTGAGCTCCAGCTGCCTGGCCTGCCACCTCCTGGTCACCACACTCTGATGTCCCGCTGGATGCTCAGTCGCTGCCTCGTCTGCTTTGGGCGCAGGCCTGGACAGGACCCACCAATTATGCTATCTGTAGATCCACTGGGATCCCAGGGCTGCCACGCCCCACACCCACAGCCCGGGCGGGACCCAGCAGTGTGGGCACCTGCCGCTCATGGGCAGGCTGGGGCAGGCCACACTGCTGAGGCCCAGCCTAGGGCTCCTGGTGGAGGGCTCAGATCCACCCCCTGGAGGTCAACAGGGGGTGGCCACAGCCACACGGCAGTTCAG
>CAUYQG010030803.1:0-10425 GCA_963574415.1 Tarsius wallacei | reverse complement strand
GACCTGCTGGGCTCCAGCGATCCTTCTGCCTCAGCCTTCCGAGTAGCTGGAATTACAGGCACGCGCTACCATACCCAGCTGATTTTTTGATTTATTGTAGAGGTGAGGTCTCACCAAGTTGCCCAGGCGGGTCTCAAACCCGCGGGCTCAGGCAATCCACTCACCTCAGCCTCCCAAGTCGCGGGATTACAGGCTGAGCCACTGAGCCCGGCTCCATCCTAATTTTCTAATCTTACATCTTTTGTATCAGCGTAGACTAATCCAAATTGTTTTTGGATGAGAAATAATTACATAAATAAAGGGATAATACACTCCCAAACTTCCTATAGAAGAAAATCATTTTATTCTATCATCCATATCATTTGAACTTTCTAGTTGGTTTATTCCTTTCTCCATCAACAATTCTTACACTTTTAAAATAGTCGTAACTAGTCTTTTTGTCTCCAGTAAATGTCCTTACATGATCGTTTATGGTGCTGAGTTAAGAGTGGTGTTCAACTTCTCAAATCAGTTCATGTCACCCTCCTACTGAAAATGCTTAAAGGGCTTCCTCCTTCCGTTTTATAAGATTAAAACTTTTTTAAAATCATCATTACAATGCCCTGCTGACCTATTCTATGGCATTTCTTTCAAATTTTGTCCATTTTACTTCTGTCTTCTTTTTTTAATGTGTGCCAGGCATGAAAAGTCTTTAATTTCTCCTGAACAAGACACTTTCTTTTGTATCCAGGCTTTATCACAATACTTTTCCTTCTTCTTATAGCTTGCCCACTCTTTGACCCTCAGCTTAATCCTTACTTCTTTGGCTTTGCAGTAGTATGCTTCTCCTTTCGTAATACTTTTAACATTAACTTGTGTTAACTAATCCATAATATCTTGCTTCCTTGTAAAATAAGTTTCATGACAAGAGGGATCATGCCTTGTTTGCTACTAAATTCTCAAGACAGGACATCTATTCTGACACAGAGTAACAGATGAATAAATGTTTTGTTAAATGAACAAAGAATAACCTAACAATGTTCTTCATGCTCAATTACTAAATGTTCTGCTTCTCTAAGTACGTAATTCTTTTCTCCTTCACCAGAATAATTTTTTAGGCCTAAACAATTACTTCCACTATGATAAATTCACCATTAGAATTAAGAAAAAAAATGCCCACTGAGATTTATAATCATTATTGGACATAAAATGAATTTAATAGTATACCAATTGAATGTTATAATTAGGTAAAAACAGCTGTAGTAAAAACACAAGAGATATCAGGAGCAAAAAACACAGAACGAAAGTTTATTGGAAACTACAAAAAAAAAACAAAACCCTTTTAATGAAGACTTATGATGTGTTTACACCAATTAAATGAACATTTAAATAACTAGTTTGTGTATTTACTAACCATTAACCTTGAAGTACACTCCAACCTGTAAAATAGTATAGTTCGTTGTCTATTTCATACCCTGGTGAGGATGCTATACTGATAACTGAATAATAAAGTATCCTCCTTTGTCAGGTTTATGTCCACCTTTATTTCCAAAATAATTGCCAGTTATAGCTATTTGTAAAGGTGTTAGTAGAAAAAAAAAGAAAAAAAAAAGAATAGGAATACAGAGATGAAATATTGTATCAAGAAAACTAAGAACAGAATAATAACACATGTTTAACTCTATCCTTCTGAATAAAGGAGCACATTGTAGCATTCATACACCCAATACCATAGTCTTGAAAGCCTTAGAAAAAAATGGAACAAGGCCAGGAATGATGGCTCACGCCTGTAATCCTGGCACTTTCTGAGGCAGAGGGGGGAGGATTGCTTGAGCCAGAGGTTCGAGAGCAGCCTGTGCAACACCTCATCACTACAAACAATTTTAAATATTAGCGGGACATGGTGGTGCATGTCTGTAGTCCCAACTACTTGGGAGGCTGAGGCCAAGAAATCGCCTGACCCCAGGAAGTCAAGACTGTGGAGAGGCCTGATTGTGCCACTGCACTCCAGCCTTGGTGACAGTGTAAGACCCCATCTGACTCTGAAAAAATGTAAAAGAAAAAAATGGAACAATCTAGGAGGAAAACAAGCTCATGTTTGTTATTCTTTGCATTTTAAACCCTAAATAAATGTCTTGAACAAAAATAAATAAATAAAAGTAAAGAAAACTGTAAGAAAAGTTGACTGCACAGGAGAACGGAAAAAAAGAATTCTAATGAAGCAAATAAATTCCAAACTCCACGTCTGGACTTTGTAGCCTTCAGCTATATAATTTGAAATCTTCTATTCCTGTTTTGTAATACTGATCCCATTCTTTTAAATAATGTTCAAGTTCAGTTCAGATCAAGCACAAGCCCTTCCATCAGACTTGTTCTGCCTGGGCTATTGCTGCTTTCTGGACTAACTAACTGGTCATCAGTGTTCTCTATGAAGAATATAACCAGATGCTGACATCTCGTAAAAATGTGAGAATGCTTTGTAGGGAGTGAGCAGCAGGCCTCCACACATCATCATAAGTAAACAAGATACTTTCACTCTCCTTCAACTTATTCCTTGTGGTAAATCCTACAGCCTCTGGCTTCTTGGCTTGACTCACCTTGAAGGGTTGATGGGATAGAAGAAAGCTCAAACTTTTAAGCCATCAGTTGTGCCACAGGAAACTCCTGCAGGGGAGTGTGAGCTGCTTTGCAGCAGTCTCTACTCGCTGCCTTGCCATCTATCTCTTCTTCCTTTTCCTTCATGTCCAAATAATCACAGAAAACTACAAAAGCAGATGTTTAACTGGGGAATGATATGCTAGTTCCTACTTTGGGCAGGCGTCCTATTTTCCATGAGTAATAAGTAATTTTTTTGGACCTCACCTCACTTGCTGGCTGTGGATGCAAAAGCACTGTGTTCCTCTGTCTATCCCCTTCTCTGATCATCTCTTTTTATAGAAAGGTAGAAAGATTAGAAAATGCAATACCTGACTCTCCTTTGTCCTCAGTTTAGGGTTATAATCACCAAACCTGGGACAACATCAAAATCTCTCTCAACACAAGAGGTATTTGTTAAAAAAAAAAAATAAAGATATGTTTTGTTTCATTCTATTTATTGTTCCCAAGTTAGAGATATCATTTGTTCTGGCTAACTTTTGGATTGTACATAAATCAATTTTGACAGCTGGTTTTATTTTCCTTTCATACACAAGTTGCACACTTCTCATTTGTCCATGATTGTACCATCAAGACAAATGGCTGTTTATCGCCAGACAGCAAATTAACTCACATACCAGACTCCTGCACTTCAATACAATCAACCAAGTGGAACAAGGGCTGTTAGCTAATAAGTACTTGGGTTTGCTCTTCAAACAAATATATTTTAATACTGACCTCTGAATGCAGTAGAAAAAACAAAAAACCCGTATAGAGTTTTGTTTTAAAAAGTTTCTCCATATCAAATGCTTCCAAAGGGAGAAAAAAAGGATTTAAATGAAATTTCCTGTTCCAGCTACAGTATGTTGAAGTCTTATTATGTTGCACACTCTGTTCCTATTTAAGGAATGTGTCAAACTACCCTACTTAGTAATGTAGTCTGGATTAAAAAATACCATAAGATGTTATTCTACAGGCAAATTTTTTATGAAGCTGTATGCTTTTGTAAAACTCATACTAATAAAACTTAGAAATTAAATTCAATTTTTAATAGTTATAATTGCTTTACACATATACAAGAGCCATCACACTGAAGGTAAACTAAAGGGCAACCTTGGTGTTATGAAGCACCGCCTTTAAAGTTACAAAATGTAATCATTAGTGGGTTTCCACCTCTTTCACATTATATCTGTTGTTTTAAATGCCTCTGCATTGTAATTGCTGGATTCAGTTTTGCCCATACATTTTGTTCTCTTAGATCCTAAATAATATAATTAAATAAATGATAAATAATCCACTTCAGATTCACCAAAATTGACCCAAACTTTCATATTAGCTTCCTTTACATACCTGCTCTTGTTATCAAACTAAGTTATTTTTGCGTTAATGGGAACAATAAGCACGTTGTAGCAAATAATTCTGATATAAAATTCACTGTTCATCGTACGTACAACCGCGGAAACTTTTGTCTTAGAAAAGAATGTCATTCAGGGTTATACTTGGATAAAATAAATAAGTCAAATGAGTTAATAAAAATTTCCTTATTGATGCCCTATTTTAAAGAAGATAGTGGAGGAGGCAAGTTGGCAATGAAAATGGTGGGAACATGAAAGTCTCTGTAAGGACGAGTATCCATAAAGACAGTCTATGTGAGTGAGTGAGTACAGCTGAGTGAGTGAAAGTCCACCTGTGGGATGCTCAGGATCAAGCACCCAGGACTCCCCTCTGGAGACACCGGCAACCCACTACTGCCCTAATTGGAGACCCTGGTGTGCAGGATAGTCAATCATTCTCAGGAGTCTCTTGGAGGAGGTAACAGAAGTCAGCGGCTTATCAGTTCCGGGCACCTGGCCCATGCTACCACCTGCAACAGCAGGCCGGGTACTAGCAGTGGGAACCATGGAGAGGGCATGGCAAGAAAATTCGGAGCTGAGCCCCACTGGTGGGGAGGAGACACAATTGCTGCCATTTTTTCTGTCCCAGGACAGGGAGAGACCTGTGTTGGCCCCCTGACTCGGTTCAGCCTCCAACCTGAGACCCAGAGGCGATTTCCACACCCCTCTGTCATTGAGCTCCTCTGTCATCGACCATTGCTGACTCAGAGAGGAAGAATCAGGAGTAGACACAGAGAGACAAATGTCCCACCTCCACGTTGGACAAGGCACAGACACATCAGATCTGAGTGGGGAACTAGCAGCAGAGCAGCAGCAGTGAATGAGTTGAGTGAGTCTGGATCTGATTCACCTTCCTCCTACAACAGTCCCTGGGGTGTCTAACAAAGGCTAAGAGCAACCCCATCGGCCTTTACCAAGAATGGAGGGGAGAGAGGCTTGAGACTGGAACCCACTCCCTATCACGGCCTTGGCCAAAAGCAGCACTGGTGCTTGGGAAAGGAACCTGAAGTTCCAGAAATGGCCACAGAAGGAACTCTTTGTTTTTCTTTCTCTGTTTTTGTTTATGATTTAGTACTTGTTATGTTTTTTTATTTTGGAGGTGCTTTTTTGTCTTTCTGTGTGTGGGTATTTTTGAGGACAAGTGCATCATCAGGGGTTTTTTTGTTTGTTTGTTTCCATGTTTTTTTGGTTTGTTTGTTTCTTTGTTTACTCATTAGTTGGTGTGCCAGTTTTCCTTCTCCTTCTCTCTTCATCTTTCTTTCAACTCTCTTCTTCCTTTTTCTGTTATTTTCCTTTTTCTTATCTCATTTTGCTTTCAGGGGCATACATATGCCTTCACTGCATGCACAGTTTGTAAGGTGGTAGGAAGTGTCTGTCAGGAGGTCCACACACCTGTCAGCAGGTACTGAGATCTGCAGACAGTTTCTGAAACACAGCTGTCCCCATCAAACCTTAATCAAACCTCAAAACTGTAAAAAGCACAGCCCTACCCATCCCAAGTTTGGCTTCAAAATTGAACAAATCCAGAGGATCTACATAAGGAAGAATAAGGAATTGATCAAACAGAAGTGAAAATTATCCCCTCTATCACTAAGCAACAGAATTTTAAAAAAGTGGGGGGGGAAGTGGGAGGAAAACCAACACAAATGAAGAAGAATCAAAGGAAGGGTACAGGTCCCATACAAACTCTTTGGAATATAGGATCTATGAATACAAACTTTGGAACTCAAACAATGAAGAGCCCCCAGAATGTCTGGGCTCAAACCACAAACCCAGACATGAAAATATTAATAGAGAGAATGAATAGAAATGAGAAGAGAAAAGAGGAAAGAATGAAGGTGTAGATAACTGAGATGACAGCAATAAAGAATACAGTAAATGAAATAAATAATGAACTGTCAAGCATGAAAAGCAAAATTAACAAAGCAGAAGAAAGAATCTCAGAGCTTGAGGACCAAAATATGGAACTAACTTAAACAATTGAAAACATAAAAAGAAGCTTAAGCCGGGCTCGGTGGCTCAGCCTGTAATCCCGCGCCTTTGGGAGGCTGAGGTGAGTGGATTGCCTGAGCCCGCGGCTTCGAGACCCGCCTGGGCAACTTGGCGAGACCTCATCTCTACAATAAACCAAAAAATTAGCCGGGTGTGGTAGCACGCACCTGTAATTCCGGCTACTCGGAAGGCTGAGGCGGAAGGATCGCCGGAGCCCAGCAGTTGAGGCTGCGGTGGCCGGAAGCGGCCACCACACTCCAGTCTGGGTGACAGTGTAAGACTCCAACTCAAAAAAAAAAAAAAAGAAGCTTAAAAAGATGGGACAAAGCCTTGAAGAGATGTGCAATTATATCAAGAGGCCAAATCTATGATTAATTGACATTCCTGAGGTAGACAGAGAGACAGAAACCAATCTGGAACAAACATTCCATGAAATTATCCTAGAAAACATCCCTCATCTCATCAGAGACATGACCATTCAAACATAAGAGATTCAGACAACTCCTGCAAGACATTAAATGAGAAGGCAAACTCCCAGATACATAGTAACTTGCCTACACAAAGTAGTTATAAAAGAAAAACTCCTAAGGGCAGCAAGAGAGAAAAGTCAGACTACTTAGCAGGGAAGACCAATTGAAACAGCAGCAGACATATCTACAGAAACACTACAGGATAGAAGAGACTGGAGTCCAATCATCAAAGTCCTCAAAGATAAACAATTCCAGCCAAGAATTTCCTACCCAGCTAAGCTAAGCTTCATCAGTGATGGAGAACTCAAATCCTTCCCAGATATTCAATCCTAAGAGTTTATACCACCTCAAAACCAGCTGTGCAAAAATTGTTTAAGAAAGTATTAAACACAGAACAAAGAAATAAAAGAATGACCATGATGTCCCCAACAATGCAGGAAAAAGATTGAAAACACACATATATATCAACTCCAAAATTAAAGGAAAACCACCAACCAACAAATAAACAACAACAACAAACCCTATAAGAACTTCATGACCAGGACAAACCCTCACATCTCAATGATTAGACTGAAGGTGAATGGACTAAATGCACTACTGAAAAGTCCCAGAATGGCAAACTGGGTTTAAAAACATGATACAACAATATAGTGTCTCCAGGAGACTCATATGACCAGAATGGACACTCAGACTCAAAGTAAGATGATGGAAAATGAATTTTCACATGACTGGAACACAAAAGAAAGCTAGAGTTGTGATCTTTTTTGTTTTTTTTTGAGTTGGAGTCTCACTCTGTTGCCCAGACTGGAGTGTAGTGGCCGCTCCCGGCCACTGCAGCCTCGACCTGCTGGGCTCTGGCGATCCTTCCGCCTCAGCCTTCCAAGTAGCTGGAACTACAGGCACGCACTACCACACCCGGCTAATTTTTTGATTTATTGTAGAGATGAGGTCTCACCAAGTTGCCCAGGCGGGTCTTGAACCTGCGGGCTCAGGCAATCCACTTACCTCAGCCTACCAAGGTGCGGGATTATAGCCTGAGCCACCGAGCCTGGCTGAGTTGTGATCTTAATATCAAACAAAATATCATTTAAGCTATCAAAAATTTAAAAAGATATGGAAGGTCACTACATAATGTTATAAGATTTGATCCATCAATAAGAAATATCCATCCTAAATACACATGCACCCAATATAGGAAACCAACATTTATAAAGCAGCTTATAGGTAAACTAAAAAAAGATATTGACTAACACTATCGTACCTGAGGACTTAAATAGACTTAATTACCCCACTATCAACCCTAGATATATCATCAAGGCAAAAGATCAACATGGTGATCCGAAACCTCAACATGGTGCTAGAACAAATGGTCTTAATAAATACCTACAGAGCACACCACCCCAAAACCACAGAATACATATTCTACTTATCACTACATGGAATGTACTCCAAGACTGACCAAATCCTTGGCCATAAATCAAGCATAAACAATTTCATGAGATTGAACCACTGCCATGTACCTTCTTAGACCACAGTGGAATAAAAATAAATATCAACACCAACAAAGAAACCCCAAAACCCACAAAGACATGGACACTAAACAGCATGATGCTGAACAACTCATGGGTCACCATGGAAAGCAAAGCAGAAGTTAAAATATTTCTAGAGACAAATGAAAATAAAGACACATCTTTCCATAACCTATGGGATGCCATGAAAATAGTACTGAGAGGGGACTTCATTTCTTTACGAACACACATCAAGAAAATGGAAAGTTCACAAGTTAACAGCCTAGCAAATCACCTAACGAAGCTGAAAAGACAAGTCCTCCAAAACCCTAATTTCAGAAGAAGAATCTAGATCACCAAAGTAAAAGCCCAGATGCGGGACATAGAAAACAAAAATATCATATAAAAAAGTCAATGAAACAAAAGCTGGTTATTTGAAAGGATAAACAAGACTGATGGAACCCCAGCCAGACTGATCAAGAAAAGAGAGAAAAAGCCCAATTAAACACAATTAGAAATGCAAAAGAGCAAATCACAACGGACCCTGAAGAAATACAAAAAATTATCAGAGATTACTATGCATACCTGCATGGAAACAAACTCAAAAACCTAAATGAAATGGAAGACTTTTTGACATCATACAAGCTCCCAAGATTTAAACAAGAAGACATTAAAACATTAAATAGACCAATAACAACCCAGGAAATCAACTCTGTCATGAGAAAAATTCCCTCAAAAAAAGTTCTGGACCAGACAACTTTCCAACATAGTTCTACAAAACATACAGGGATATGATACCAATCCTACTGAAAGTATTCTGAGCAATCAAGTAAGACGGAACTCTCCCCAAATCATCTTATGAGGCTAACATCACGTTGATACCCAAACTGGGTAAAAATCCAACAAAGAAAGAGAGCTACAGGCCAATATCCCTGATGAACATAGATGCATAAATACTCACCAAGATCTTAGCAAATCAGATCCAACACCACATCTCAAAAATCATCCACCATGACCAAATAAGTTTCATCCCTGGGATGCAGGGCTGGTTCACCATCCACAAGACCATAAATGTAATTAAATACATCAACTGATGTAAAAATAGGAAACACATGATTATTTGATTAGATACAGAAAAAGCTCTTGTTAAAATCCTGCATCCCATCTTGATAAAAATCCTTGACCACCTAGGCATAGAGGGAACGTACCTCAAAATAGTAAGCATCATCTATGAAAACCTCACAGCCAGCATATTGCTAAATGGACAGAAATTGGAAACATTTACCCTGAAAACTGAAACAAGACAAGGCTGCCCACTCTCACGTCTCCTGTTCAACATTGTGTTGGAAGTCCTAGCTAGGGCAATCAGACAAGAGAATGACATCAGGGGTATCTAAATAGGAAAAGAGGAAGTAAGTTATCCCTCTTTGCTGACAGTATAAACCTATACCTCAAAAATCCAAGAGATTATGTCAAAAACCTCTTCGCACTGATAAAGGAAAGTCTCAGTGTACAAAATCAACATGCAAAAGACAATCACATATTTATACACCAACAAAAGAGAGGCAGAGAACCAAATAAAAAGTACAATACCTTTTACAATAACAACAAAAAGATAAAATACCTCGGAATCTTCCTAACTAGAGACGTGAAAGACCTTTAAAATGAGTACTACAAAACACTGCTCAAAGAAATCAAAGATAAAAGAAACAAATGGAAAAATATTCCATGCTCATGGTCTGGAAGAATCAACATGTCCATCCTACCCAAGGCAATCTACAGATGTAATGCAATACTTATTAAATTATTTGTACCATTTTTCTGAGACCTGGAAACAATAATAAAGAAATTCCAAAACAATTCTTAGCAAAAGCAGCAGAGCAGGAAGTATCACACTTCAGGACTTTAAATTTTATTATAAGGCAACAATAATCATACAGCCTGGATTGGTAGAAGAACAGGCATATATACCAATGGAACAGGATAGAGATTCCTGAAGCAAAACCTCAATTTATCAATCAACTCATCTTTGACAAAGCCTCCACTGACAACCACTGGGTAGAGAAGAATTTATTCAGTAAATGGTGCTGGGAAAATTGGTTGACCACATGCAGAAGATTAAAACAAGACCCCTACCAATCACCATACACAAAAATCACTTCCAAATGGATCAAAGACCTAAACATAAAACCTTAAACTATAAGAACCTTCAAAAATGCAGGAGACATCCTAATGGAAATTGGAACTGGCAACCAATTTCTGATCAAAACCTCAAATACCCATGCCATAAGAGATACAATAGACAAGTGGGACCTCATCAAATTGAAAAGCTTCTGCGAAGCAAAAGAAGTCATCATGAGAATGGGGAGACAGCCATAGAATGGAAAAAATAGTTGCCAGCTGTATATCTAACAAAGACCTAATTTCTAGGATCTACAAGGATCTCAA
>CAUYQG010030801.1:0-50242 GCA_963574415.1 Tarsius wallacei | reverse complement strand
ATTTAAAATTAGTGTAATAGAATAAGACTGCTCCAAAGCCCTGGGCCAGCAAGTGTTGTTCTGGCCCCCAGAGACTTTGTTATGGAAATAACCTGTTTCCCTGGATAATTTGAATAAGGAAGTTAAGTTTATAAAGAGTTAAATTTGTTAAAAAAATCATAATATGTATTAGTTAATTTGGGATATAAGTTTTGTTTTAAGTTGTTTAATGAGAAGCTTTATAGTTTTATAATTTTGATATTTTATATTGGCGGGTTATGGGGACTTTTTTACAGGGTAACGTCATCATGTTGGGATTATGTTATTTTGGGTGTAAATAGTCTCCGCCTTTACAACATTGGCCAAGCACAGAAGGGAATACTTAAACTTAAGCATCGTTTTAACATCACAAACAAAGAAACCATGTAGTTTGTTGCAGGTGACTTGTTTTGTAATGATGATTTTTAACTCGCTCTGTCGTAGCAGCTTGCAGGGATTATCTCCCTTGTAGAAAGAAATATAAGCTCGCAACTACCCGCAATAAAATGGCTTCTGCACTAGATGGGAATTCAGTTTCTCTCTTTCTCTCCCTCTCTCTCTTTTCCCCTTCTCTCTTTCCCCCCAAACGCCAACGCCGTCTCCACCTTTGGGAACCCCTTGACTTTGCGGGAGCAGGACTCCGGCACCCAGGTCTAAGTCATCATCAGTATCAAGAAACAATAATTAAACAAAATAAAAGACAAAATAACCAACAAGCCACCAGAAATGCCAAGTTAGTAATTCATTCCTCTGAGCCCAGGACTTGTCAGATATATTCTTTGCTTTAATATCTCAAAATCTTGGAAAACAGAGCTCTCTAGTGGCTTCTATCTGTCCTGGCTCAACTAAAGCCAACACAGGCCACTGGCCCAAGCACCATGCCCATTAAGTGCGGATGAGCTGGGCTGGGCCTTCCCTTCTTGTGCATCTCTCTTTCTCCCAGAACCTCCCTCTTGTCCCTGCCATGTCTCCTGCACTTTGTCCCTCGGACATTAGGAACCACTTGGTCAGCAGTCACCCAAAGAAAAACCAATGTGCTATTACAGGAGCTATCAGCATAGTTTTCGCAAATATGTATATGTGTACTGCTTGTCCTTTAGAGCTTACTGGTTATTTTAAATAGTAAGAGGAATAAATAATAGAACAGCAAATATTGCAAATGATTAGGTTACAATCAGGACTTCTAAACTCCCAATGACAAAACTGCAAGATGTTAAAAAAATCGAATCTTAAAATAAATCAAATGCTACACATCCATGTTTAATCTGGAGAAAGGTAAAAACTTTTTAAAAATAAAACTTCGCTACCCAATTTTCTGGAGAACAGATTGAGGGAAATAAGAGTCTTACCTCCAGATCAAAAGACTTTGTGTAATGATATAAAAATGTATACCATCTACATGTTTGTATATATATGCATAAAATGTTTCAGAAACAATATACAAGAAATTGATCAATATGGGTGCATCAGTGGAGGGACACTGGATGACTGAGACCAAAAATGGAAGGCAGAGTAATCACTTGGCACTTTAGTACCCTTTAAGGTATGCACATGTCCATATATTTTCTGTTCTGAAAAACTGAGTAAAATAATTAGAGGGGGGCTACATTAATCCTTCATTGTTTCTAGATAAAATAATCTAGAGGGAGCTTAGGTAGGGTGTCCAAGCAGCACCTGAACAGAGCAGAGGGACTTCCTCTTCTTATCAAGAACAAAGTCTTCTGATGAATCAAAAGATTATGAATCAAATCAAATGTATGTGTTTAAATCTCATCCAAAAGATCTTACACTCAAAATACATTCAAAGCATAAAAAGGCACACGTTTTCCCAGTATCATCATGTTCTTATAGAAACACTATTGTTGCTGAAGACCGAAAGTCTCATAAAATTTTAATGTATTTGTGTGGGAGGGGGTTAGTTACTTGCTCTATTATTTTCTATTCATTAAAATCGTTAAAACGCAGAGAGTAAGATTTTCTTTTTTTTTTTTTTTTTTTGAGTTGGTGTCTCACTCCGTTGCCCAGACTGGAGTGCAGTGGCCACTTCCGGCCACCGCAGCCTCGACCTGCTGGGCTCCGGCGATCCTTCCGCTTCAGCCTTCCGAGTAGCCGGAATTACAGGCGCGCGCTACCACACCCGGCTAGTTTTTTTTTATTTATTGTATAGATGAGGTTTCGCCTGCCCAGGCGGGTCTCGAACCCGCGGGCTCAGGCAATCCACTCACTTCAGCCTCCCAAGGCGCGGGATTACAGGCTGAGCCACCGAGCCCGGCTGAGAGTAAGATTTTCAACTGAAAATCTTACATTCAGCTGAATGTATATATGTTTAAAAAAAAAAAAAAAAAAAAAACCTCTTATTTGAAAAGAGAGATGAATACTGGTAGTCCCTGGATAAGTGCTTCATGTCAGTGACTCACCTCTACTACCACTTGGAATTTTCCAGAATAGTTCTCTATCTTCCTCTCAAAAGCCACCAGGATTTCTTGCATGGGAGCAAGCCTTTCAGGACTGGCTTCAAGACCTTTGGGGTTCCAGAGGCTGGAAAAGAAGGGCCACCGATTTTGGTCTCAGGAACTCTTTGGAAATATTTAATACAGAGTCCATTCCTTCACTTGCATAAAACTGTTTTTTTTCATACAATTATTTCTTAGGGGAAGTTTTATCTGCTTCAATTACTGTTTTTAAGAATAAGCCACACAACTTCAATTTTTTAATAATGATGTGGAGTTAGAGCTAGCATTTTCATACTTTTCAAAATTTCTAGATATTCTCAGATCTTGATTTACCAGTTGCAGCACTTTCTAAGTGCTACAAATTCACAGAGTGCATTCTTTTTTTTAAAGCAAGAAAATTAGGCATTGCTATGACAAGGCTGGACAAGTATCACATTACACTATATTGTCACCTCTATGTACCATAAAAGTCAGCCAAGCTGAAGTCCAGGAAGAAGCCATGCCTTTCATCCCATGTTTAAGGCCCTGCCCAGGAGTCATCCTGGACGCATCCCTCTCCTGCCAGAAGTTCAGTCATCCAAACTTCTCAGTCTTCCTTGCAGGTATCCCTCCACGACCACGAACTGAGTTCCAGGTCTAGTCACCTACTGTCAGGCTATTGCAGAATTCTACAGTCTAAGAGCTCCCTGCTGCACTGTCCCACCTCCCACTTGCAGTGGATCAACAACCCGTCCTTGGCCGTCACCCTCCCTCGCCTCCTACCGCACACACAGCTCACTCAGCACTCAGGCCACAGAACCCGCCTGACTGTCTCAGCAGAGCACCCTTTCTCCATCTTCTGCCTGGAAAGTCCTCACACACTGTGGAATGTTTTTAGTAATTCATAAACAAATAAAGGCTACTATAAAAATAGCAATGAGACATTTAAAAAATGTTAAAGCTGGCCATATGACTAGATACTGTAGTGTTTTTTAAAGCCACTTTTTTGACATGCTGAAGATCACCCATCATTTAGCTGAGAGGCAGCACCAGAACTCGGTTCTGCAGACCCAGACCAGGGCTCCAACCATACCTGCTATCTTTCATCGTTACTATAGTCACACAGGCAGACAGAAAAGTGACCACCCCCTAAAACACCAAGTGCAATGAACTTAACAATGATTATGTTTGCAGATGAGCCATTCACACATGTGTTCATCAATGCCACTGAACAATTTCCTACCAAATACTTTCTTCAGCAGGGGGATGTAAGCCCTCATCTTCAAATCACTTATTGTTTCCTTAAACTCCTTCAGTTCTACCTAGATTAGGCAGAATAGTTAAGAGTTAAATTAATGAAAGGTTTTCACCAAGTAATATTCTGCAGTTTGCTCAATGCTTTGACACAAGAACTATAGCCAATTACTTGTAATAGAGAATTTTAAAGTATGTACTTTCAAAAAATGACTGAGTTTATTTAAAGTTAACCTTTAGGCCGGGCATGATGGCTCAAGCCTGTAATCCCAGTACTTTGAGCAGCCGAGGTAAGAGAATTGCCTAGGTCCACAGGTTCAAGACCAGCCTGTGCAACGTGGTGAGATCTTGTCTCTACAACAAATTTTTTTAAAAAAATTAGCTGGGCATGGTAGTGAATGCCTGTAGTTCCAGCTACTTGGAAGGCTAAGGCAGAAGGATCCCCTAAGCCCAGCAGGTCGAGGCTGCAGTGGCCATGAGCGTGTCATTGCACTCCAGCCTGGGCAACAGAGTAAGACTACAACTCAAAAAATAAAAGGAAAAAAGAAAAAGAAATTTTAACCTTTAAAAATTTAACAATTCAAGAGAAAGACAAAAATACAGGCCACAATCTTGCATATTCAAATTCAAAACGTATATACTGTTTCTCACATGGATGGCTTAGAAATGCCAATCTCCTGCAAGCCTCACAGATGACATTCTGTCAGGAACAGTGTCCCGCTTCTTTCCTTATGCCACTCCCACACACGGCAACACAGAACCCACAGCTGTGGCCGCACCCACTCTGCTCTTCCCCGAAGACACATCTAACGATCCTTGCAAGGATTCAACCAACTTAAAAAGCTAAGTGCAAGCCAGGCTCAGTGGCTCAGCCTATAATCCCAGCGCTTTGGGAGGCTGAGGTCAGTGGACTGCCTGAGCCTGCAGGTTCGAGACCCGCCCAGGCAACTTGGTGAGACCTCATCTCTACAATAAATCAAAAATAAGCCAGGCGTGGTAGCGCGCGCCTGTAGTTCCAGCTACTTGGAAGGCTGAGGCGGAAGGATCACCGGAGACAGCAGGTCAAGGCTGCAGTGGCCAGGAGCAGCCACTGCACTCCAGTCTGAGTGACAGAGTAAGACTTCAACTCAAAAAAAAAGAAAAAAGCTAAGTGTGTAGATGAGGCCACAATTGGAGAAATTCTGTCAGGTGGATAGAATTATAATGAACAATTCTCCCACAAAATAAGAAAAAGGTTGTCTGACCTGTCATTTTCTTGAAGTAAATGTATACCAAGAATTGTATACTGAAAGCTCATTATGTGTCTGGTTCTAGAAGACACTAAGAAAATTTATCTACAGGTCAAAACCTTGAGATTAAACAATGTTCCAACATATACAGGTCAATAAGGTTAAGACATGAAACCCTCCAAATTACCTTTTTCTTAAATTGGAATTTTATTCTATTAAATATTGTTTATCATGAGAATTCTGTAAAAGCAGAGATAGTCTTAAAGTTCCCAGAATCTCTTCAGAAAAAAAACAAAAAAAACAGAAAACAACAAGATAGAACAGCCAAAAACCCATGGACCATGCTTACAAGAAAGCAAGGTGACCATCCTCACAAACCCCAAGTGCCATCAAGGCAGGACAAGTCATGAACAACCAGTAGACCTGCCTGATGACTGCAGCTGATGGGGAGTCTGAAAAGCCAGAGAATAAGATACCACAACAGTCAAGGGACACACAAGCAGGACACCCCAGTTGCCCTCCATGAGGAGAGTGTGAAATGAAAGGATGAAGAATGTCCACCTGGTCCAATAGCAAGTGCATGCCACGAGCCACAGCAAGCTAGGGCTAGGGCACAAGATAGCCTGTGAGCAACATGTCTAACCACCAAGGTTCCCTTCCAGAAAAAGCCCCAGACTGAACACAGAAAGCCTGGGAAAGGACTCAAAACTGAGCAAGGAAGGAACAATGGAGACACAAAAGGCGATGGCCCAGACGGGTGGAGGGCACAGAGCAAGGAATGTTAGAAAGCAAAAGACTCTGCTGCTAAACAGCAATGAGAACAACTCAATGAGAAGGCATGTACAGCTAGAAAGCCATTCTGAGCATCACCTCCTTCTCCAAGCAAAGGAGAACTGATGACACATAAAAAAGATCAACTGAAAAGAACCAAGGCCAAGTCTCATACAAAGTTATTATTAAAAAAAAAGAAAAAGCAGCAAAATAAAGTTCTACAATGAAACCACACCAGAAAAAAAATGTGCCCACAAAACAGATAAAAACCATTTACTCATTCAGAATAAGCTAAAAGACATATATGTGATGACAGAACTTATCAAATTAACTTAAAGACATAGGCAAGTTATGAAAGAACTAAATTAAAAATGTAAAAATGAGAAAGTCAGAATTAAAATGACAAAACTCAGGAAAAAATTAGAAGTAAAAAAATTTCAGAAATGAATATTAAATAAAATGAAACATGACAACAAATAAACACAACAAATAAAGGCCTGAGAAAAATGGAGAGGCAAAAAAAGGAAAAACTTTTAATTAAAAGGAAAGTGATGAAAATGATCCAAGAGAAGGTGACAAATATTAGTCAGTCAATGGAGTCAACACACAGGTAAGAGGAGTCACTGAAGAAGAAAACTAAAACAAGAAAACAGAATATTAAAAAAAAAAACTTCCCTGAAATTACAAAAAAAAGTTAAACTACATACTGAAGGAGCACACCATATGTGGGTATTTTTTGTCTAAAAACCCCACATGAGCAGGGCATAGTGGCACATGCCTGTAACTCCAGCACTTTGAAAGGCTAAGGTAAGAGGATCACTTGAGGTCAGGAGTTTGACCAGCCTAGTCACCATAGCAAGACCCCGTTCTCTACAAAAAATTTAAAAATTAGCCAGGCATGGTGGTGCCCGTAGTCCCAGCTACTCAGGAGACTGAGGCAGGAGGCTGAGGCAGGAGGGTCATCTGAGCCCAGGAGGTCAAAGATCTAGTGAGCTATGATCCTGCCACTGCACTACAGCCCGGGTGACAGAGCACCCTGTCTCTAACAAATAAAATAAAATTTAAAAACCAACTTTACATTAAAAATATAGTTAGGTTAAACATAAAAACACAAAGATGATTTATCACTCAAACCACAAGCAGAACTCTACAACGGCTGCTGGAGACGCATCAAAACCGAGGCAGACCCATGCCGCTGCAGACAGCACAAAGACACCCAAGTCAGCGCATCATTTTAATTCTTCTAGTAGCCTCAGTGAAACATTACAAGTGAAATTAATATTAGTAATATATTTTATGTAAGACATCTTTCTCCTCTGCAGAGCTCACATGGAAAACATCATACTTATCTCACCTTCATCCAGAGACTTAAAATCAGTGTCATGAAAACTCTTTTGCAATAAACTGATGATCTAATAACCCACTAGTAGTTAACACAAGACCCAGGAGAAAGGATCAAAGCAATACACTCCAGGATCCTGCTCTAAGCAAAACAAACCCACACAACTTATGTAAAACATAAGCTTCAACTGCCTGTCACTATTCTAGATTCTCCCTAGTTCCAGGTTTTTCCTTTTTAAAGATGGCAGAGGTACCACAGAAATGTGGTACTTCAGTCCACTGTAAGTCATTTTATTAAAAAAAATTAATATGCTTTTATAATATGCTTTTAAATAATAAAATTTAACACAACTTTACCTGAAATATATTACATCAGAAAGTCAAAGAGCAGAAAATGTCTTCAATGTATTTAGCCACTTTCATCTCTTACCTCTTATAATCCTTGGCATCCCAATTTTACCACTGAATATAGGCACAATCACTGACACAGTACCTGCAGTTTCTGTTGCTTTTTAAAGCTACAGTGAAGTATTAAGGCATCTTCCAATACTCTTTGGCCTTGACCGTAATTTGCCTAGCTATTTGGGAATTCCATTTAAGGCCACAGAAGACAGTAAAGCTTACTGATAAAGACTGGTAAAAATCCCTGATTTGGGCTTCTGTAAGAAAAATTTTTTCCTAAGAAAGATAAAAAGTTCAAATTAAGAAAAGCAAGTCAAGACATAGTTACTGCTAAGTTAAACTAAAGGCTACACAGTTAACTCATAAGTTTGTCTAGGAACGACTAGGTTATAAAACAAATCTGTATCCATTTAGCTAGTAATTTTTCCCTTATATTAACAGAAAGCATAAACAGCAAAAGTGTGTGTTC
The DNA here is from genome assembly GCA_963574415.1 of Tarsius wallacei. Lineage (NCBI taxonomy): Eukaryota > Metazoa > Chordata > Mammalia > Primates > Tarsiidae > Tarsius > Tarsius wallacei. Next base: position 42,326 of record CAUYQG010030801.1, on the reverse strand, counting down.
AAAAACAGTTCTTTCAGATTCAGAAAGAACATCTGTCTTTCAAATTTAACCTGAGAATCTTGTCACATTCTTTTGAATTATGAGAGTGACAACAATTTTTATCTCCAGAGATTGAATTTGACTTTTAGAAAAGCTGAATCACATTGCTAACCATGACATTATATTTATTCAAAGGTGAGTAATCAAAATGTTTTTTGAACTGCTGTGAGACCTAAAGACAATGGAGTACACAACCAAAGATCTCAAGAGTGGAAGAGACTTCAGAGTCACCTAACTACTCCCTGGCTGCCCACCGGAAGCTTAAATCCTAGCTACACGTTTCCAAGTGTTTGCCCACCCTCTTAACAAACCATTCCAGTAATGCTGAACTCATCGCCTTCCAAGGATGGTTTGAAATACTGGAAATACTGCCTTTCCACTACCTGCAGATGTTACCTGGGAGCTTCCCCATACTGGTGCACATTACACACCCTAAGGCGGCTGTATTTTGGGAATTTTAAAAGCATACAGGAACATGGGGAGTAAAGGACAGAGACCAAGAAGTAAAAAAGACCCCATGTAAAAAAAATACAGGATCAATGAGAGGGGGTGCCTGATTTTTTCTTCCCTCCGTTGCCTATTCATTGCTGAAGATAGTAAGCATTATCTCACAGAATGTGATCAAACCAAAGACTGATCTCAGCATGTCATTAAAACAATGACATGAATACACTGCATTCCTAGCACAGGCAGCTGTCACTAGGACAATAAAAACACCTATTATAAAGTTTCTAAGTGCTGGAATCTACAATTCAGAAATATGCAAAGTATTTGGTACTGTGGCAGATAAATGCACACTAACTATACACAGAGAAATGAGGATTTAAGCTGGGTTTAAAGAATAGGAAGGATTTGGTTTACCAGAAGGAATATACAAAATACATTTCCAACAAGAACAGCAGAACCAAAACAAAACAAAAAAACGAGAAAACACACCCTCAGATTCTTTTGGCAGCCAAAGTCACCTGCTGGACAGCACACAGAGCAAGTCTAAGATAAAGCCGTAGCCAGAGGCAGAGGAGTTTGAATGCTAATTTAATGGGGAAAAAACGTGCATGACCAACGCAGATCTCTTAGGAGATAAGTAGGAGATAAGTATATCTCTCAGGAGATAAGCCCAAAGCATGTTCTAGATGAAGAGGTGACAGTGATGAGAATATCAGGAACATGGTGATGCCTGGGATATGCAGGACAGGAGGGTGGAATGCAGAGATGGAATGCAAAGGCAGGAGAGGAAGGAGTGAGCGCCCCAGAATACCACAAGTTATTACCCTTAACTGGCACAAGGATATTAATTCAGAACGAACACCAATCTAGACAATCAGCTCATCATTTCAGCTTCAGATTTGACGAGTTACAAGTCAAATAAAGACATCTACCAATCTTAACATTTACAATCACACATTGATAACTATCACTATAACCAACACTTCCCACCTGAAACACAAACAATTTCATAATTCCTTGTTTCCCATTTCCATATGGACTATATAGAGGTTTGGTTGCTACTGCTATAGAGCAACAGTTAATTCTAATATCCCATTCTGTATTCTACTCAAATGCATAATGTTATCTGAAAAAAAACCATGAGCTTTCTTTGCAGAGCATTTTTCATAAAGCAACAAGATTTTTAATTACTTCAGAAGATTTACTGAATATGCAAAGATGAGCAGAAAACACACTCCATGTGAGATCCCAATGCCCTGACTCAGCCTACCTGGGTAACCTCAGTCTCACGAACACATGATTAAAACGGACACTGGGGAAATGACAAATGACTGCATGCTGTGGATGTCCGACAGCTCTAAGAACAAATCCATGAACACCAAAGGTCTCTTAGGCGATCTGAAAAAAGGACAAGTCATTGCCCTACTGCAAGTCACAACTGAGAAAACAGAACCATCTGCACCAAAAAATAACTGCTGAATCCATAAGTGTAACTGAGATTTCGCATGGAGAAAGAAAAAGAAAAGACATAACTGGAGAAAACCACCAGGGAAAAAGGAAAAGCAGAAAAAGAAATAACAGAAAATACAGTGACTAAAGAAAGAGATGTGGCCGGGCTCAGTGGCTCAGCCTGTAATCCTGCACCTTTGGAGGCTGAGTTGAGTGGATTGCCTGAGCCCGTGGGTTCGAGACCCGCCTGGGCAACTTGGTGAGACCTCATCTCTACAATAAATAAAAAAAAATTAGCCAGGTATGGTAGCGTGCGCCTGTAGTTCCAGCTACTTGGAAGGCTGAGGCGGAAGGATCGCCGGAGCCCTGCAGGTCGAGGCTGCGGTGGCCGGGAGTGGCCACCGCACTCCAGTCTGGGTGACAGAGTGAGACTCCAACTCACAAAAAAAAAAAAAAAAAAAGAAAGAGATGTGGGATAGAAATCTTAGCTTCCTTTACAAAGAAAGAGTGTCAAGAAGGCAGCAGCAAGGTGTTCAATGAGGCAGAGACCAGCAAAGGAGGATGGGGAGCAGATATGGCAGGAAGGGGCTAGGCCACTGGGACAGCACAGCAGGGTGGTGGGGAGGGAAACAGTTGGCAGAGGCTGCAGGGATAGGGGATGAGGGGGTGGGGAACAGCAGGCCAAGGGCCTCCTCAAGAAGCTCAAGGTAACAGGAGGGGAGGGCTGGAAGCTATGACACTGAACACACTGGCCCATGCCCGCTGGTGGCCAGCAAGCCCACATGCACAGCCGGGTCAAGGGCCAGGCAGGAAAGGCAGGGAGCCTCTTCCGAAGAAACGGACAGAAAATGAGTTCCAGAGAAGGGTGTGTAAAGATGCTGTAAGGAATACACTGTCTTCCACAGGGTGGAAGGTAGGAAGGAAGCTGGGAATGAGAAGCAGGCAGAGGACCCAGGCCACCAGCCTCCTCCTTCCCAGACAGCAGAGGCCAGGCAAAAACATCCAAAGGTTGAAGAGGAAGGCATAGCCTCTAACTCCCACTGCCAGAATGAATGAAGCCATGAAGAGAGCCCAGCTGTAGATATTGCCTTCTAGCTAGGACAGAGAGAGCATAGAGTGAACTGTGAAGACGAACAGAGGGACAGAAACCCACAGACAGCAGAGGCAGGCTCACACTTTGCAGGCTGGGCAAGTTCAAACCACATCACAAAAGCAGATGCCTGTGCATGGGGTGAGCTCGATGCTGCCAAGAAAATAGTGAGCCTCACATCAGTAAGCAACGCTCTCGAAAAGTGAAAACAGCATCTCATGCTCACTAAAGAATTTCTCGATAAAGTACTAAAAGTAGTCCCAGAAGATAAACACCTAATACATGGAGTACATTTTCCAGTATGAACAAGGGCTCACTAAGCGCTGTACTCAACAGCACAAATTTCAATTAAGCTAAGAAACTGGAGAGTACAAGTAACACTACTCTGTAATAAGGTATTAATTTTTATCCCCTTAATACAGAACTTTAAAAAATTAAAATGAATAAATCCATTTATATAAGAAGCCTGAAATACTGGGGAGAAATGGTAATCAAGACCTGGGGTTAATGAACCAGTACAAAATAAAACATAAAAACTATAGTATTTATAAAAGTATTAAAAAGTTGGCCCTTTCCAAAAATTTCAGAAGTGCCTGACAATAAACCAGATCAAAGACATTTAATCTGACCATTAACCACACTGAAGAAAATAAATATGTTCTTAAGGTGAAAAACTTTATTTCTATATTAATAAAAATCAAAATAAGTTTTGATAAACAAATTATTTTCTTTTAAAAATAAGCACACAGCAATTCCAACACAGCAAATACAAACTGTAGATAGTCCTAAAAATTGACAAATACACACAATACATATATAAATGATAAAATATGCACATATAATATCAGTTTATAAGTAACCCTGAGAGAAATTTTAGTAGTTACTTTTTACAGAATCACACATACACACACACACACACACACACACACACACACACACACAGAACATTTTATTTACTAGCTTGACTGGGCTTTGATTAAATCCTGTTTCCACATTTATTAATAAAGGACCACCGAAAGTTAGGAAAGCTATTACTACAGAATGCTGGGTGTGATGGCAAAGAAGACAAGGGTAGAACTACATTCAGGAAAAGCATTTCTCTTACTTCTACAAATAAACACTTCCTAAGCATGTTTCATGGCAAAGAAATTCTTATAAAACATCTAATGAGTATAGAATGCTGCATCCAATAAGATCATTACTTTTCCTATCTCGAATTAAGAAACCAAGTTAACAGGAACAGCCTCCAAAAGAAAGACATTTCAATGTACAGCAAAACCAACCTAAGGGGCAGGAATCAGTAGCGTTTCCCCTGGGGGCCTTAACAGGAAACTGGCAAAAGAGAACTTTCTAGGGTGATGGAAACACTCTACCTATATGGGCTACTGATGACACAGAATAGACTTTTGCCAAGACTCATAAAACTCACTGAGATCTGTGAATTGTTCTCTCAGTAATTATACCTCAATTTTTCAGAAAGAGACAAAGAGAAAAAAAGAAATGAAAGAGCCAAAGTACAGAGAGAACTGAATTCTATGGAGCATACATACTACCAAGGAAACAGGATATGTGAAACCACTGCAACAGAAAATGGACACAACTAACTATGCACCTCAAAATGCCTTAACACCTACTAAAAATGAAATAATTATTTGTGTAAATATTCATAAAAAAATCCATTTATACCCAACAATACCATACAATGGATCGATCTTTTTATTTTCTCAGTAGCACATTTAATAACTGATTCATCAGACAGATGGATAATGAAGCTAAGCTACTTAAGATCAGAAAGCCCTACCTGAGGAAGAGATGCACTGACACTACTACAAACTAACAAGCTAACATTCATCGAGTGCCTAAAATGTGCCAGGTACCATCTAAATTGACCCATATTAACCTATTTGAGCCTCCCAGCAACCTCAAAAGCAGACACCAGTACTGTTCTCATCTCATAAACAAAGAAATAGGGGCACCTGAGGCAAAGTATCCTACAGTGACCACATAGGTCTGACTAGCAGTCTGACTCTAGAGACACCGTCATAAGCACCCTGTTCCACCACCTCTCGAGAATCAGTTGCCTTGAGATTTTCTAGGTCAAAATAAAAATTGTGCTCTACTGTTTGGAACTGTGGAGTTTTCACCAATGACTCTTTCTACTGCACAGCAGCAACGGGAAAACGACACCACTGCGCCTGCAAGAGCTCCAAGGCCTTTTGTAGTCACAAAAGTACCAGCTGGCCATCTGATCATGGGATTAGGCACCTCTACGTTTTTAAAGTAAAACTTTCTTTCTACTGATCTGATGCCTGAGTACACCCCAACCTTACTTCTCACCACGCACACCTGAAAGAGGAGCTCTGTGGGGCACAGAAAGAGCATCCTTGGGGTCAAGTACTAATCAGCAAGTCTAGCATTCTAAAATAATAATTCTTATCTTGTGAAGTTAGAGGGTGGAACCAAACAAGTACTATTAAATACAATTTCAAATATTGCATAACTTATTGTTATTAAAATCCCTGTATTTTTAAAAATCCATTATTTTTCCATGTGCCTGCAACCTATTCCAAAGAAAAACCAGTGAGCAGAAAATTCTGCTTCAAAGTATATAGCTGCCCATCCCAAATAACCTGCTATTCACCGCCTCTCAACAACCTATTACGAAAAACAGTTAGCCGGGCTTGGTGGCTCAGCCTGTAATCTCGCACTTTAGGAGGCTGAGGTGAGTGGACTGCCTGAGCCCGTGGGTTCGAGACCCGCTCGGGCAACTTGGCGAGACTTCATCTCTACAATAAATCAAAAAATTAGCCAGGCGTGGTAGCGTGCGCCTGTAGTTCCAGCTACTTGGAAGGCTGAGGCGGAAGGATCACAGGAGCCCAGCAGGTTGAGGCTGCGGTAATCGGGAGCGTGCCACTGCACTCCAGTCTGAGCGACAGAGTGAGACTCCAACTCAAAAAAAAAAAAGAAAGAAAAATAGTTTTAAAGAACTGAATTGTTAAGAGATTTCATGTTTTGTCCTTGGCTTGCATATGAACCATCAAAAAGGCAAAAGACACTTTGGCCTTAAATGTTTTGCCTCTCCACAACCCATTACAAACACCAAGTGATACTGTCAAGTTACACCTCGCATTTTCCTGAAAAAGATTTACAACATCAGTTGAGTGTGGAGGTGCTCACCTATAGTCCCAGCTACTCAGGAGGTTGAGGCGGGAGGATTGCTTTAGCCCAAGAGTTTGAGACCAGCCTGGGCAATATAGCAAGACCCCATTTCCAAAAAAAAAAGGGACAACATCATGACATCTGTTACCACATTGCACAGAGATATGAAAAACATGGCCTTATATGAAATATTTGGAAAGCTCTGCTTCTTTGATGTCACTAGCATGTTTTTCCTCAAGGACAAGGAAAACACATAAAAGATCCTATTTCCTTTTATGCCCCAGCCAGCAAAAAGCTCAAAATTAATTTAATTAAGACAGAACTAAATAAATTATGCTCAACTTTACAGCCTGAAAATCTCTTTTCTATTTTTTAACCCTTACCTCACCCCATTCACATAAATCGTTGGGTTCATTGCTTCTTTCTGATTTTGAGGTACATATGCATATCACTGAGTTTCAACCACATATATTTGTGTATTTAGCATTTCATGCTGACTAAAAGCAATTTCAAAAGGACATAAAGAAAGTAGTGTGATTTCACTGTGAACAAAACGAGATAGGTAGAAATAATAATTTTTACATTAGCAGCCAACCTTAAGGAGTAGACAGTAAGATTTTAAGAATTTAAAGACCATCACGTAAGAAAAATGGCAAACTACAAATTTCTAACAAAGTTAAAATACTCTCAACAAATCGAGACTGGTCACTGGGCTGTGTCTTCTGGCTATAAGGCCCTGTCTGAAAACCAAGAACACCTCTTTACAGAAGGAAACTCCTTCCAGTCACCTTCTAGATTAGAGGTAGTTTTTTTCTTTATCTTTATGCAGGCTCCCTCTACTGACAAGAAAATAAAACAAATGATAGAATTATACTGGCAAATTTCATCAACAAAATAAATAGTATTTTTAAAATGCTTTAAAGTCAATATTTTAGACAAAATTCATTAAAAACCGGCTTTACTATAGACCCAAAAAGAAATAAATATCTCTGAACTGACCACTGAACTGACCATTCAAATAACAGTTACATTCTTTTTTTTTTTTTTTTTTTAAAATTAAAGGTCTCAATCTGTCACGCAGACTGGAGTGCAGTGGCATGCTTACAGCTCACTGCAGCCTCAACCTCCTGGGCTCAAGGGATCCCTTCACCTAAGCCTACCCAGTAGCTGGGACTACAGGTGTGTGCTACCACACTTGACTAATCTTTAAACTTTTTTGTAGAGATAAGTTCTTTTATGTTGCCCAGGCTGGTCTTGAACTCCTTGGTTCAAGTACTCTTCTTGCCTCAGCCTCCAAAAGTTCTATGATCACAGGTATAAGCCACCACACCCGACCAACAGTCAAATTTTATTTATGGCATATGTCATTTCAATAACAGTACTAGTTTTCAATGTTAATCCTTAGCTGCAAGAAGGGTTAAACATTCTGAAATCATTTTAAGTATTTATAATAATTTATTGGTAAGGTATTGTTTACCTGTATCTGTTCTGCTGTCCATTGATCTAAGTTGACTGATTTGACCCTGGATATATGAACCCCAAGATTTCTATGAATTCCAGCACATCTGATGCAAATAAAAACACCAATATTCCAGGAAGCCCATCGGGGACCTAATTAAAGAGAAGAAACAAGAAAAGCAAGCATTAAACACCAAAATAAATATCATGACAGCGTATTAAAAGCATTCTGGTTTTTATATAACTGTGGAGGCTTACAGAAATCATACACTCAAATTTTCAAACGGTACTGACAGCAGCTTGAAAAGAAGACGTGTGTCTTCTTTGGCAACCTTCAAGAGTCTTAGTGATTTTACTAATTTTGCTTTCCTAGAAACTTTCCCTCAATCTGTATAAGATTTTGCATTAATTTATGCAAAATTTTTTCACTCAACATATTTGAATCAGGAGTAGTAATAGCCCATAGTAAAAAGTAATTTCCTTATTAAAAGTACAAGAAGCCAGGCTCGGTGGCTCAAGCCTGTAATCCCGCGCCTTTGGGAGGCTGAAGTGAGTGGACTGCCTGAGCCCGCGGGTTCGAGACCCGCCTGGGCAACTTGGCGAGACCTCATCTCTACAATCAATCAAAAATCAGCTGGGCGTGGTAGCGCGTGCCTGTAGTTCCAGCTACTTGGAAGGCTGAGGTGGAAGGATCGCCGGAGCCCAGCAGGTCGAGGTTGCGGTGGCCAGAAGCAGCCACTGCACTCCAGTCTGTGCGACAGTGAGACTCCAACTCAAAAAAAAAGTACAAGATACTGCTTAGAAGATTAACAACAAAAAAAAGCAAAGATATTTAAAAAAATGAAACATATAATTAACAAGAAAAAGACAACCAACCCAAAATGGGCAAAAAAATATGAATGGGAAATTCAAGAAGTAATGTATGGTCAATTAACATGAAAATATGCACAATTTCACTGGGAATTAGGGAAAATGTCCTTTAAAACGACAGTGACCTCCATTTTGCACCAAACATAGCAAAATGTTTTAATCTACTAACGCTAAAAGTGTTAGCAAGAATGTGAAGCAACAAGGCTCCAGGAAGCCTTCTTTCAACATGGCTGATCTCACTTGTCACCTGAGTCTAAGAAAGGCTACAGATGAGTACATGTAGCTGGAACCATTTACATATGCTGAGAGATATGTCAAACAACGGCACACTGTGTGTTAATTAAAGTTTTCCACCAACATCATGAATGCAGGCAGCTGGTGGAGAGGGATAGGGAGGTTGTTGCCAGGGAAATGTCATAGGGCGTGAAGCACATCAGTGACACTGGGCTTCCTGCACTGGGGGCAAAGACACAAACTTTTGCCTCAGAAACATGTAATATGTACATATGAACTGGGGCAAGCTATAAAATGTTACTTTTGGGTCATGGTCAAAAAATTCTGGGAAACACTAATGAAAAGTTCACATATGTATGCAAGAATACAAGCCTTAGATGTTCTTTCTTCATACCTTTGATTGTATTCTGCATGATCATTTTAAATTTTCTTATGATTATTTTGACATATTGCTTATATAATTAATAAAGTAAAAATGGAAAAATGAAAATATTATCTGAAACTTATGCCAGATATTCAGAAGTTTATACCTAACAAACTTCTACAAACTACTTGATTATGAAAATACAATATAGGGCAGGCACGGTGGTTCACACCTATAATCCCAGCACTTTGGGAGGCCAAGGTGGGAGGATTGCCTGAGCCCAGGAGTTCAAGATCGGCCCAGGCAACATAGCATCTTTACAAAAAAATAATAAAAATTTGCCAGGAGTGGTGGCACATGCCTGTAGTCCCAGCTACTCAGGAGACTGAGAGAAAATCATCTGAATCCAGGAAGCTGAGGCTGCACTGAGCCAAGATTGTGTCACTGCACTCCAGCCTGGGTGATAGAGTAAAAAGAAAGAAAGAAAGAAAGAAAGAAGAGAGAGAGAAAGAAAAATATAGATATAGTAGGAGGTATCAATAAAAACAAGTTTTTTTAGAAAATGCAGGCTTCTGTTTCAAGTACATGCTTTTTGTCCGACGGTGACAGTTACTCTACAAAACATTACAGCCAGTAGTTTGTTTTATAGTAAATCAAAACATATACCCCCCCAAATTCCTCAATTACACAGGAAGTAGATTATGTATATACATCTTATCCCAAAGTATCCTGCTTTTAAGTCTGAGAAAAGACATCCATGAATGGCACACACCCATGGGGATATCTGTGACTGTCCAGACAGCTGTCTCCTAGCTATTCTACTGTCTCATTATTTCTCACCCTTACCACAATCTATCTGGAAGCTACACATTACTCTAAGGTAAATAGTTACACACAGATTTAATAGCTGGAGGGTTTAATTATTTTAGCAGTTGAGACACAAACTTAGACAAGTTAACTAAGAAGTACACAGGGACCTCTCCTCAGTTAGTGTCTCCCAAGCTCCAGGGTACGCACACATCATGGGGATATCACAGAAACACAGTCTGCAGAGGCAGGGCACCTGAACATCTGCATTCCTAACAAGCTCCTGGGAAGTCTCAGTCGCCATTCAGATCACACTGTGAACAGGAGGGTTTAACCACACTGACAAGCCTTCAACCAAGCATTCAGAATACTTCCTGATTCACTCTCACACACCGACTGTGCTAAGTGGTGGTTTTAAAAATAAAAAAGAACAAAATCACCAGAAAGACCTAGCAGGACTCAGTGACAGAAAATGCAGTGACAACAGAGCAGGCAGAGAGCAGGTCCGCAGTGCTGCACCTGGGACACAGAGCATCAAGGTCCTATGAATCAGAAAGCTCTGCAAGAGGACTGACTGTTGAAGGCTGCAAATGACATGGAAATGTCCAGCAGCAACTAAGAAGGCAGGACCAGAGTGCCAATGGACAGAGACACACATGATGTGCGTTGGCAATGACAGTGGCAGGCCCAAGAACAAACAGCACAGAGCGCTGAGTAGTATCAGGGAGAAAATGAGAGCAGTGCAAAGTCAGAGGACAGGTTTTAAAGAAAAGATATCCAACAGTACCAACTGCTTCAGAGACATCAAGAGGAACGGGGCTAGGAAGGCTGGAATGTCTAGGTAACTGCATGGAAGGTCATTGTGTACACTGGTGGTGCATGTTATGGAGACAACTAGGGGAAGAAGGAGGGAGTACAGGTGAGGGGGTGAGGAAAGCTGTATTTGGCAGTGATTGAAGGAGTCAGGGACAAACCACACAGCTATCTAGGGAAGAGTGGTGAGTGCAGAGAAATTGTCAGCATACAGACCATGAGAAATGATGTGGTGTCTCCATGTTGAAACCGTAGCTGGAGGCAGTCCACAAGAAACATTTAAGACATGTTTAAGAATACCAAGGAAAATGAGGTGTGGTGGCATACACCTGTAGTCCCAGCTACTCGGGAGGCTGAGACAGCAGAACTGCTTGAGGCCAGGAGGTTGAGGCTGCAGCAAGCTATGATCGTACCACTGCACGTCAGCCTGTGCAACAGAGCAAGACAACGTCTCTTAAGGAAATAATATACCAAGTAGGTTTCAAACAAGCAACAAAAAGGTCTATAAACAGCCACCTTTACACCCCTAGTACAACCATAATAAAACACGTACACTCAGAAATGTTTTTAAGTGGATGCTGCCCAAACGATTTCTAGTCCCTAAGAACAAACCAGCACAATCAGTATGTATACAAACTTCTACCATCTTAATTTGGCTCCTACACTTGCTTAGTATGCATGAAAGACAAACAGAGCTGAGTGAGGAGACAAGGACCCCTCCACAGGAAGTCTGGGTGTCTGGCAAGTGCCATTCTGCTATCAGGCCTAGGAAGGCCACATGGCAAAAACAAGCAGCAATTCACTCCCTGCTAATCTCTGTGGGGCACAGGGCAAATACATCCACAGAGTTCATGCCTGTCAGCCACCTCCAGAAAGCAGGTGAGACAAATGCTCTGGTTTCAAGCCAACGGTCAGCTCAGCCATGTGGCATTACCCTTCATGAAGGTCTGTTGAGCCTGACAAATCTATCCCCAACACTATTGGGATAGTCAGTGAAACCTGATTAGGTTCCATAGATAAGATAATAGAACTGAATCAATGACAATTTCCTGATTTTAAGATATGTACTGTGGTTATGTAAAAAAAAAAGTCCTTGTTTTGGGGAAATACACATTAAAGTATTTAGGGGCATAGGAACATTTTGGCTATAAATTCAAGAAAAAAGCTGTGTGTGCGCATATCTATATGTAGGAGAAAGAGAACAAATGTGGCAAAATGTTAACATGTGAGGAATCTAGAGGAAGGCTGGGAGGGAGCCCTGTACCAGCACAGTTTCCTGAGTTGCATTCTTGCACCCACTACAGAAACAGTTTAGAAATGAACAGAATACTTGTGCATGACACTCAACAAAATAATAAAAAAAATTTCCTGAAAATTATCCCTTTATTCACATAACTTCCCTGAGCATCACTTTCTTCATCTGAAAATAAAATACTATCATCTTCCACATTCAAATAATTGCCACAAACACCAAAGACAAAATGCCTTTTTAGCTACCAATCACTTTTGCACAACTAACAAGTCCTCTTCTCGGTATCCCACATTTCTCCTTCCTAATTCCATCTACTACTGTGTATTTATTTACCCTGGACCCCTGATGGAGAAAAAACAAAAACACTAGAAAGGAGCTTCCAGGGTAAAAGGAGTGGTAATAAAATGTTATTTTATCTCGGGCACCACTTTCAAACAATCTGCTCTACCAACTAGCAAGTGACCCTTCATATTCCCATGAACAGCACCAAAAGAGATACAAATATAAACCCCCTGATGCCCAGTATATCATCTTCTCAAAAATGCACATGGAAAAGTAGAGGTCCAATTCTTTTTTTTTTTTTGAGTTGGATTCTCACTCTGTCAGCCTCAGCCTGCTAAGCTCAGGCAATCCTTTTGCTTCAGTCTTCCAAATTGCTGGAACTACAGGCACACATCACCACATAAGGCGTTTTCATTTATTGTAGAGATGAGGTCTCACCAAGTTGCCCAGGCTGGTCTTGAACCCGTGGGCTCAGGCAATCCTCTCATCTCATACTACCAAAATGCTGGGATTATAGGCGTGAGCCACTGCACCCAGACTTATTTTTATTTTTTAAATAAAAAATACTTTATCTTTGGAGTCTGTTGCTCTGGTTTTTGTTTTCATATTATATAAGTGATATTATTTATTTTATTTTATTTACTTATTTTTTTTATTGAGCTGGAGTCTCACTCTGTCGCTCAGACTAGAGTGCAGTGGCTGCTCCCGGCCACCACAGACTTGACCTGCTGGGCTCCAGCGATCCTTCCGCCTCAGCCTTCCAAGCAGCTGCTACCACGCCCGGCTAATTTTTTTTTATTTATTGTAGAGATGAGGCCTTGCCAAGTTGCCCAGGAGGGTCTCGAATCCACGGGCTCAGGCAATCCACTCACCTCGGCCTCCCAAAGCACAGAATTACAGGCTGAGCCACCGAGCCCGGCCAGTGATATTATCTAAAAGTTGAAATGAAAAAAACTTTTTAACTGCTCAATCTCCAGAGGGTAGTAGTTACCATGTTTAATTAGGATATATGTTAATTTAGAATCATTACTTATTCCAACTTGCCATGTGTCAGGTACATTATTTGTTTAATGTATCCCACAACCATGTTTGTCAGGTGTCTGTTTTCAGCACCATTTCACCAATAGAAAACTAGAGCTCACGGAGGCTGTCCAGTCTCCAGCAGTGAAGTGACGGAGGGAGCTGTGGTCAGGATATGTACATATGACATACACATGTACAAATGACAGAAAGAAATGTTTCTTGAATAAAGTTTACTTACTGTAAGGATGCACTGTTTTGTGCTGATGTTACCCTGGAATAGCAATGGTGTCTACTGGTTGCTCTGCAGCATGAAGCTCTGCTCAGCTCTGCTCACTCCTGACCCTGCAGTGTTGCAGCCATTCTGGCTTCTGTGCTTGAGCTGTTCTAGTGTAACCACCTACTTGTGTGCTGTCAGAAGAAACAAAAAGTTATGTCTTGACATAAAAATATGTCCTTTCTCTCAACTGGATTTTTACTTTAAGTAAAACCAGTGAGCTTATTTCTTGTGCTTAGTGCAGATTGTGTCTACTGTTGATGCATTTTTTGAATTTGCCTTTTCTTGTGGTTTCATGTGGACCATACATAGCATGTTAAGCTGTTTCTTTGAGGAACTTTAATCTGGCTGTTCAGTGGATGATCTCGTAAACCACTGCAGGGTCTGCTGAGTAGAGGTTAAGGAGTTCAAAGGGAATTTGTGATTTTGGTTAAAATGTATTGGCAATTTTCCTCTCTGTTTTTCTGCACACTTGACATGTTATCATAACTAAACAGATTTAAAGAATTAATATAATCCTATCTGCATTTAATAAATGCCTTAGAAAAATGGAAAAAATTGTTAAACTTTCGTTGGACCACCAGATGGCACTCTGTTAATTTAAGTGAAGGCACCCACAGCATTTCTGAATTATTTTATGTTATGGGTACTGTTAGACTTCAGGTGGGAAAGCATAATCAAATGATAAAAGGATCTAGGATTCGGGAATAGAAGAAAAAGTGGAACCAATAAGTTGCTAATGTATAGCCCTAAGGTATATCAAACAAACCAGTATTTAATATGCACTGCCCTCTTCTGACCTCAGTGAGCATCTTAATAACTTTTTTTCCTTTTTCAGTCAGAGTCTCACTCTGTTGCCCAACTGAAGTGCAGTGCACAGTCATAGCTCACCACAGCCTCAAGCTCGTAGGCTCAAGTGAAATTCTCACTCCAGCCTCCTGAGTGGCTTGGGACTACAGATACTCACCACCACATCTGGCTAATTTTTTAAACTTTAGTAGAGGCAAGGTCTCCCCTTGTTGCTCAGTCTGGTCTGGAACTCCTGGGCTCAAGCAATCCTTCCATTTCTGCTTCCCAAAGTGCTGGGATTGCAGGCGTGAGCCACCGTGCCTGGCCCATTTTTGTTTTTTAAATTCCCTGTTGGGTAAATTGTATATCTTTGTCCACTTCTGGAGATTTACATTGTTCTTTTATTTGGAACATATTTCTCTTTCTTTATTGCCCTTCACTCTCTATTTTGCTTTTTGTGTGTTGAATAAGAATACTACCTCTCCTAGTCGTGTGAGACTTTGTTGTGTAGTAGGTGGCATTACCAATTAGCCCAGCCATAAAGTCTAGGTACTTCTCAAATTTTCGTGGTTGTCCAAACTGCAGTCTTTGTTGTTAGTGGCCTCCAGGAAATTAGGGTGTGCCAAGTCCTGCCAGTGTCCCTGAACAGACATGTCAAGAAGTCAATCACTTGAGATGCAGCTGAGAACCTTGGATTTAGATGTGTGTTCTAGCTCCTGTCCTCAGGTGCAGTAGAGAGCCTGAGGTCATCTTCCGCTCTTTCTGCACTCAGCTGGGAAGAAGGGAGATTCAAGATATACATCAGGGAGTAATCAACCTGAGACTCTCGCCAGTGGAACAAAGAGGACAGACCCAGCTGCTAGTAAACTCAGGCAGTTTTGGACAGGGGAAGCACCCTGCATCCTGCAGAGGTGTCTTTGCATGCACTGGGACCAAGGAGGAGATAGTCTGGAAGGCCGATATTGGAAACAGGGCACTTATCGCCGCTGGGTGCCAGGCTCGCATAAGACCTGAAGCCCTGCCCTGTGTATGAGAGAAGGTGAGAACTCCTAACATGGCTGGGGTCAGCTTCCCACCTCCTAGCCACACACAGATTGCTGGTCCCACACAGGTAGAGACTTGATTAGCACATAGCAGCGTCTAGCCGGAGCCCATGTGCTGAGCTGAGAACATACACCTGTGCTTTGAATACCTACTCCAACCAACCCAAGTCTGTGTTCCCCCACTGCGGTGCCCATTCCCAGATCGGAAAAGCTTATCTCCTGGTCACTCATGCTCCATGCCCATCGCCAATGTCTGGTGGCCAACCTTCCCCTCCAGACCAGGGAATCTGCCATTTGTCAAGTGCTGGGCCCAGACTTTGATGGGAGAAGGGGAGACACAAATCACACCTGGAGGCAGTTTCCTGGTGGGAATGCTTATGGGCTACAAACAGCGAAGAGCTGCCAGGGGTCCCATCCTCCCACTCAGTCACTGCACTGAGCAACAAACAGGGTCAGAAAACAATCAGGTTGATCTGACCATGAGAAAAACTCTGCAACAGAAAGTCAGTTTGAGTACAGTGCACTGTCCAACAAGAGTCACAGAGCAGAAATAAATATCCTCTCTCTCTCCTTGAGTAAACTATTTTGAATGACAGAAAAGGCCCTAGGACAGGAAGACTTTATATAGCTACAAAACAACAAAACTAAATAAAAATAAAAAGAGAAGAATTGCTCCTCACAAATGAGGAAGAACCAGCAGAAAAACACAAGCAATCCTCAAAGCCTTAAAGAGACATCACCTAAAAAAGCAGCTAACAGTTCCCAAACAATGAAATCCACCCAGAATGACCTGTGCCTGATGACACTCACAGAATTCAAATACTGGATGGCTAACATGGTTAAGGAAAACCACAAGAAGTTAAAAGCAAAGGTCACCCAAGTTATGCAGGAAGTAAAAGTTGAGTTGGCCAATATAAGAAAGGTCCATTCGTGATCAACCCAGGCAACTTGTCGAGACCCTGTCCCTACAATAAATCAAAAAATTAGCTGAGCGCAGTAGCACGCATCTGTAGTTCTGACTACTTGGAAGGCTAAGGCAGAAGGATCACTGGAGCCCAACAGGTTGACAGAGTGAGACTCCAACTCAAAAAAAAAAAAAGGAAGGTCCATTCTGAAATCCTGGAAATGAAGAATTCCCTGATGGAATTACAAAGCATAATTACAGGCCTAGGGAGCAGAATTGATCAGGCAGAAGAATTTCAGAACTTGAAGACCACAATATTGAGCTAACCCCCTCACAAAAACAAGGAGAAAAGGCTCAAAAAGAATGAGCAAAGACTACAAGAGGTGTGAGATTACCTAAAGAAGGCAAAGATACCAATTGACTAGTATCCCAGAAACAGAAGGGGAAACTAAGAACACCTGGAACAAGCCTTTCATGAGATCATCTAAGAAAATTTCCTATATCTTGCTAGAGGCAACCATTCTGGCACAAGAGATTCAGAGAACCCCTGCAAGGCAACCCCAAGACACACAGTAATCCACATCCACAAAGTATACATGCAAGAAAAAAATCCTAAAGGCAGCTAGAGAGAAGGATCAGACCACCTCCCAGAGAAGACCCATCAGAATTGCTCCAAATTTCTCAGCAGAAACCCTACAAGCCAGAAGGGACTGGAGTACCATCTTTAATGTTCTCAAAGATAATCAATTCCAGCCAAGAATTTCCTACCTTGACAAGCTAAGATTCATCAGCAATGGAGAATTAAAATCCTTCCCAGACATTCAATCCCTAAGAGACTATGCCGCCTCCAGACAATCCCTCCAGGATATGCTTAAGAAAGTTTTGAACACAGAAATAAAAGAAATCACAAAAGTACAGGAAGCAGAGATAACAGAGCATAAAGATCATCCACAAAATAATAAATAATAAATTATATATGTGTGTGTGTGTGTGTGTGTGTGTGTGTGTGTGTGTGTGTATATATATAGAGAGAGAGAGAGAGAGAGAGAGAGAGAGAAGCAAAGCAACCCCTTAAAAGCCTTATGACAAGGATAAACTCAAATATCAATAATTAACTTGACCATGAATGAACTGAATGTGTCACTAAAAAGGCACAGAGTAGCAAACTGGATAAATAAACATGATCTAACATTCCACTGCCTCTAAGAAACCCAGCCCACTTCAAAGGACACCCGCAGGCTCAAGGTAAAAAGCTGGAAAATTACCTTCCAAGCAAATGAAAAACAAAAAAAAGCAGGGTTAGCTATTCTGATACCAGGCAAAACAAGACTTCATACCAATACAAGTTCAAAAGGACACAACATAATGATATAAAGTTCAATCCACCAGCAAGAAATATCCATCTTAAATATATATGCTCCCAACAAAGAAGCACCTAGTTTTATGTAACAATTGCTATGTAAACTAACAGAGGACACAGACACACAATCATAATCAGAGATTTCAATACCCCATTAACAGCCTTAGACAGATCATCAAGGCAAAAGAACAACAAGGAGACCAGAATCTTAATGCTCAACCAGATGGGTCTAACAGACATCACAGAACACTCCAACAGCTACAGAGTATACATTCTATTCATCAGCACATGGAACACACTTCAAGACTGATCATATTCTTAAGCATAAATCAAGCGTAATCAAATTTCTTTCTTTCTTTCTTTTTTTTTTTTGAGTTGGAGTCTCACTCTTGTTGCCTAGGCTGGAGTGCAGTGGCACGCTCACGGCCACCACAACCTCGACCTGCTGGGCTTAGGCAATCCTTCCACCTCAGCCTTCCAAGTAGCTGGAACTACAGACGCACACCACCACAACCAGCTAGTTTTTGTGTGTGTGTGATTTATTATAGAGACGAGGTCTCACCAAGTTGCCCAGGTTAGTCTCAAACCCCTGGTCTCAGGTAATGCTCTCACCTAGGCCTCCCAAAGTGTTGGAATTACAGGCTGAGCCACTGCACCTGGCTGAGTAATCAAATTTCAAAAGGTTGAAATAATACCAAGCATCTTCTCAGATCACAGTGGAATAAAAATAAATATCACTACCAACAAGATCCCCCCCAAAATCATACAAAGACATAGACACTAAATGGATGACTTTTGGGTCAGTACAGACATCAAGACAGAAATTAAAAGATTTCTGGAAACAAATGAAAATAAAATCACATCAATATCTCTGGGAAGCGATGAAAACAGTAATGAGAAGGAAATTCATAGCATTGAACATTCATATCAAGAAAACAGATCACAAGTAAATAGCCTAATGTCACACTTTAGACAGCTGCAAAATTAAATCCTAATGCCAGTAGAAGAATCCAAATTACTAAGAAAAAGTCACAATTACAGGACATAGAAGATGACAAAAATATCACAGAAAGAATAAACAAGTCAAAAAGCAGGTCCTTTGAAAAAATAAATAAGACTGACAGACACACCAGGTATAGTGGTTCATACCTGTAATCCCAATACTTTTGGAAGTACAATCTGAGCACAAGGGTTCAAAATCACCTTAGCAACTTGGCAAGATCTCATCTCTACAATAAATCAAAAAAATTAACCAGGTATAGTGGCCTGTGCTTGT
Source organism: Tarsius wallacei (assembly GCA_963574415.1). NCBI lineage: Eukaryota > Metazoa > Chordata > Mammalia > Primates > Tarsiidae > Tarsius > Tarsius wallacei. Next base: position 23,393 of record CAUYQG010030801.1, on the reverse strand, counting down.
GATTCCAGCTACTTGGAAGGCTGAGGCGGAATGACCACCTGAGCCCAGCAGGTCGAGGCTGTGGTGGCCATGAGAGTGCGACTACACTACAGCCTGGGTGACAGAGTGAGACTCCAACTCAAAAAAAAAAAAAAAAAGACTGACAGACACAAGGCCAGATTGACTAAAAAAAGAAACAAAGTCCAAATAAATATAACTAGAAACAAAAAAGGTGATGTCACAATTGACCCTGAAAAAAACTCAAAAGATTACCAGAGATTACTATGAACATCTATATGCAAATAAACCAGAAAATCTAGAGAAAATGAAGGATTTCCTGGCATCACACAGTCTCCCAAGGTTGAAACAAGAAGATATTGAAACCCTAAGCAGACCAATAATAATCCAGGAAATCAACTCAGTTACAAGAAACCTCTCCACCAAAAAAAAAAAAAAAAAAAACAAAAAACCCAGGACCAAATGGCGTCGCAGCTGTACAAAACAAGACATACAAAGGAGGAGCTGATATTAATCTTATTGAAAGTATTCCAGCCTGGGCTCAGAGGCTCAGCCTGTAATCCCGCGCCTTGGGAGGCTGAGGTGAGTGGATTGCCTGAGCCCGCGGGTTCGAGACTCACCTGGGCAACCTGGTGAGACCTCATCTCTACAATAAATCAAAAAAAAAAAAAAAAAAATTAGCCGGGTGTGGTAGCATGCACCTGTAGTTCCAGCTACTTGGAAAGCTGAGGCGGAAGGATCATGGCAGCCCAGCAGGTCAAGGCTGCAGTGGCCAGTAGCGGCCACTGCACTCCAGTCTGGGCGATAAAGTGAGACTCCAACTCAAAAAAAAAAAAGTATTCCAGGCAAGGAAGAATTCTCCCCAGCTCATTTTATAACGCTAATAACACCCTGATACCTAAAACCGGCAAAAACCTAACAAGGAAAGATCATTACAGGACAATTTCCCTGATAAACATAGACACAAAAATTCCCAACAAGAGTCTAGCAAATTGAATCCAACAATGCATTTTAAGGATCATCCACAATGACTAGGCAGACTTCATTCGCAGGATGTATGACTGGTTCAACAGTCACAAGACCATGAACATAATTCAGCACATTAACACGTGTAAAACCAAGAACCACATGATTATCTCAATAGATGCAGAGAAACATTTGATAAAATCCAGCATCCTTTCTTGGTAAAAACCCTTGAACACCAGGAATAGAAGGAACATTTCTCAAAACAGTAAGAGCCATCTCTGACAAACCTGCAGCCACCATTTTGCTTAATGGGCAGAAGCTAGAAGCACTCTCCCCAAGAACTGGAACAAGATAATGATGCCTCCTCTCACCCCTCCTATTCAACATAGTACTAGAAATTCTAGCCAGAGCATCAGACAGTTGAAGGAAATCAGAAGTATCTAAATAGGAAAAGAGGAAGTTAAATTATTCCTCTTTGCAGATATGATTCCCTTCCTAGAAAACCCTGGAGTCTGTCAAAAAAACAAAACAAAACAAAAAAAACTCCCTGCACGGATAAACAACTTCAGTTACGTCTCAAGTCACAAAATCAATGCACAAAAGGCAGTTGCATTTCTATACACCAATTCCATTCATAATAGCCACAGAAAAATGCAATACCTTGTCATCACACCAACCTTTAGTGAAGTGAAGACCTTTACAATAAGAACTACAAAACACTACTCAAAGAAATCAAAGATGATACAAGCAACAAATGTCCATCCTACCTAGGATAACCTACAGATTCAAAGATATCCTATCAAATTGCCAACACCATTTTTCACAGACCTAGAAAAGACAGCACAGAATTTCATATGGAAGGAAAAAAAGAGCACAAACAACCAAAGCAATCCTCTGCAAAAGAATCAGAACTAGAGGCATCACACTTCGACTTTAAACTATGTTACAAGGCTACAGTAACCAAGACAGCATAGTACTGGTACAGGAATAGAGCGATGGACCAAGGCAACAGGACCAAGAATCCAGAAATAAAAACACAGTCCCTCAACCAACACATATTTGACAAAGCCATCAACAACAAACACTGGAGAAAGGAAACCATATTTAGCAAATGGTGCTGGGAAAATTAGCTAGCCACATGCAGAAGAAGGAAACTGGGCCTTTATCTACCACAATATACAAAAACTAACTTGAAATGTATCAAGGACTTAAATGTAAAACTTCAAACTATAAGGATCTTAGAAGAAAATGTAGGGAACACCCTACTGGACATCAGAGCAGGAAATGAATTCATGGCCAAGTCCTCAAAAGCAAGTGCAACAAAAGCTAAGATAGATAGGTGGAAACCTTATCAAACTGAAAAACTTTCACATAGCAAAAGAAACCATCAAGAGAGTAAAGAGACAACCCATGGAATGAGAAAAAATATTTCCAAGCTATGCATCTTACAAAGGCCTAATATCCAGGATCTACAAGGAACTCAAACAAATTGAAAGGAAAAAAACAAACAACGCCATTAAAAATTGGACAAAGAACACGAACAAACACTTCTCAAAGGATGACATACAAGCAGCCAACAAATACATGAAAAAATGCTCAGCTTCAGCAATCATCAGAGAAACGCAAATCTAAACTACAATGAGATACCACGTAAGGCCAATAAGGATGGCTATCATTAATAAGTCAAAAAACAACAGATGCTGGCACAGGTGCAAAGAAAAGGGAATGCTTCTACACTGTTGGTGGGAATGTAAGCTAGTTCAAGCAGCAGTTGGCAATTTCTCTAATAACTAAAAATTGAGCTTCCACACAATCCTGCAATCCCTCTCCTGGGAATATACCCAGAGGAACATAAATCACTCTACCAAAAAGACACCTGCACACATGTTTACTGAGGCACTATTCACAATAGCAAAAACATGGAACCAACCTAGATGTCCACTGAAAGTGGACTGGATGAAGAAAATGTGGTATATATACACGATGGAATATTATGCAGTCATAAAAGAAGAACAAAATCATGATGGCGTTGGCAGCAGTTTGGATGCAGCTGGAGACCATCATGCCAAGTGAACTACCACAGAAACAAAGAACTGAATATCACAAGTTCTCACTCATAAGCAGGCCCTGAATACTAATCACACTAGTACAAGGGCAGACCCCAGGCACTGCTAGGGGAGGAAGGGAGGAAGGAGGAGAGAGGGGTTTCATGGCAACACAATGAGTATCTCGTCCACTACCAAGGGGAGAGAGGGCCAGCTGCCCAAACTTCACCTGCATGCTGCCTATTTATATAGCAAATCATCACTTGTACCCCACAACACTAAAATTAGAAAGTAGTAATAATAACACATTATCTTACTTTTAAATACTTCTTAATTACTTTTAAATATCACATCATGATTTAAAAAAGAGTATTTTTCATAAGTTCTACCACACCAAGGAGTTCTCTTGGAAAAAATAAATAGAAATAGGATCCAGGTGGTTTCTTTTGCCCATGCCAGCTCTGACATGTTTTCCTTTCTTTTTTCCCTTCTTTCACTAATAAACTTTGTTTTAAAACTTGAAAGAAGCCGGGCTCGGTGGCTCAGCCTATAATCCCACGCTTTGGGAGGCTGAGGTGAGTGGATTGCCTGAGCCCGCGGGTTCGAGACCCACCTGGGCAACTTGGCGAGACCTCATCTCTACAATAAATTTTTTAAAAATCAGCTGGGCATAGTAGCACATGCCTGTAATTTTGGCTACTTGGAAGGCGGAAGTGGAATGATCGCCGGAGCCCAGCAGGTCAAGGCTGCAGTGGCCGGAAGCGGCCACTGCACTCCAGTCTGGGCAACAGAGTGAGACTCCAACTCAAAAAAAAAACTTGAAAGAAAGAAAGCGAGAGAGAGCGAGAGCAAAAGAGCGAGAGAGAGCGAGAGAGAGAGAGAGAGAGCGAGAGAGAGAGAGAGAGATAGAGAGGGAGGGGATCCACCATCTCTGCTGTCAAAATTTTGACACATCATGAGACCATGATATGAACAGAATGATAAAGTCTGATGCCTCTCTTTCCCATTGGTGTTCCTAATTACCCCATTCTCCAAAACCTTTTTCTTCCTAACTACCAATGCCGCCATTCTACCCCACTCCAGCCCTCCTTCCTTAGTAGAAAGGTCAAAGGGCCATACTTCACACTACCATGGCAGGCCTAGAGTTCCTGAAGTGCTATCCACAGATGGCAGAATAAGAGCTTTGCTACAAAAAAAAAAAAAAAAAAAACTAGGTTAGAATCACCCAGCAGACACCTGTGGCTATGGAACTGTAGACAAATTATACAGGCCTCTCTAAACCTCAGCCCTCACACTAAAAACAGGCAGAGTTCACCTACACCTTGTAGAACACCTTAAATTCAAGGACTTGAAGACTAGAATCACCAACACAAAGTAACTCCTGTCAACTCCTCTCCCTTACTGACAGGGCCATCCTGTCAGTCCTTAAGCATTTCAAGTCATAGAATGTTCCTTTCTTGCAGCCTATGCCAATTATATGCAGTTACATCTGGTCTCAAACTGATATATTTTCTCTCAAACTGATATGAAAATGCCAAGAGTTCAAAGGAAGGAAGGATCACAATTAATTGAAAACATTGGAAACACTGTCATTCAAAAACAGCTTCCTGAATGCAGCATAGTCTGAACTGGGCCTGGAAAGATGAATGGGATTTGAAAAAGAAGAAAAAACTGAAAAACTGTGTTGTTCATTCCTTCCTTGCTGACTCACTGTCAGAAATGTGCTGAATGCTTACAATGTGCCAAGAACATTCGGGGTGCTGGGTCTCCAGCAGGGAGAGAAACCAGATCAAAGTCTCTGCCATCAAGGACTCAACATTCCAGTGGAGCAGACAGGGAGCCAAGTCAAATGTCTGTCTGCTCCATTAATAGCTACTTTCACACTGAAGTAGAAAAATTAACTTAAATAATTAATGTCTCCAAATACCAGAACTGTTGCTTTAAAAAAGTTGATAAAGGGAGATGCAGAAACTGTTTGCTAAAATGGGATGATATTCTGAATTAGCTGTAGAGTGCAACTACTTCCTTGTCTTTCAATTCATTAATAATAGGAATGGCTGACTAATCCCATTGAATGTCTTTGATATCAGTAATAAAGCAATGAAACATTAATATATCAAGATATTTAACAAATACCACTGTGGGGTATATTAGCCATGTTCGCATTTTTAGCAAGAAAAATAAACTCAAAGACTAAGGCAAATTCTGTATGTTTGACAACAGGAAGCTGTAATTACAGAAACAGATACTTTCAACAGCATAAAATAGAATGAGATGATATTTGAAACACAGACAGTTTAAATAATATGCTGCAGAATATAACCAAATGTTTTAATTTGACTTGAAAAAAATCTGTGATATTAACAGTCAACAAAGTAACATCCAATCCATAAACGAAGAGCATAGACATCACAACAGATTTCCTCTACAAGTTGATTTAGCCTTTAGAATGAGGAGAATTCACACCATGGATCAACTTGTTTTGCATCATTTAATCAACTTTCATTGGAACAGAAGAGTAGCAACATCATTTTCCCCTAGACCATGTTAGCCACTCTAAAAATTACACGAGGACAGGTGGTATAAATTTAAATATGACTACCTCTTAAATGTACCCATAGAAAAGCTTAAGTTTTAATAAAAAGAAATTAGGTATAAAAGTAACTTTCTTTTTATGCCTTTTTTCGACTAAAATACTATACCAACTTCTGTTTTCTAGCCAAATATGGAGGAGTAGTCATTGAATTTGGCCAATGTAAAAAGCTAACAAAATAAATAAAGCATTTCTGAAAGAACTGGAAATGTAGAGGCAGAAAACATCTAGATGAGAGCCCTAGAGTGAACTCAGCTTACCATCTAGGGAACATATCCAGGCTACAGCACAGGGAAGACAAACCTAGCAGCAGCCCCCTGGGCTACTAGCTGGAGTAACGGGTCTGAGACTGAGGCTGGACATATGGCAGAATAGAAAAGAAGAGCGAGATCACAGAGAAAACACTCCTTAGTCTGGCAGAAGGTCATTCTTGAGTATTCAACTGAGTACTGGTTAACAGTACATATGTGAGGAAACTACAGGAGGTAGGGAAAACACCACCTAAAACAACTAGAGGAAACAATCAAAGCTGAATTCTCTCATCATTCAAAGGTCATCAGATGTGGTATTCAGAACTTTTGCTTCACTAATGGGGTAAATTAATTCTAGAATAAACACTGTTCTTGTCTCACCTGACAAAGCTTAAAAGGAAGAAATGAAAAAATCCGACCATTTTCAAGTAACTTAACCAATCCAAAAAAAGATCAAAAACATTTCTAAAAATTCAAAAAGATCCAGAACTCACAAGCAAGATTCACAACTATCATCCAATAATAAATTGCCAATCATGAAAAAAAAAAAAAAAGGAAAATACAATCCGTAAGGAGGAAAAAAGTTAGTCAACTGACACTGACCCTAAAATTATGCTGACAATAGAATTAGCAGGCAGGGACACTAAAACCATTATCACTGACTTCTATGTGTTCAAGAAGCTACAGAAAGATTAAACATGTTAAGCAGTGGCATGGAGTTCGTTTATGTTTAAACACAAAAGACCCAAATCAAATTTCTAGAAGATGCAAATTATACTGCCTAGCATAAGAATCACAATAGACAGAATTAAGAGGAGATTAGACAATACAGAAGAAAAAAGTACTAAAGAATTTGGCTGGTGTGTTCCTGTAGTTCTAGCCACTCAGGAGGTTGAGTTGGGAGGACAGCTTCAGCCCGAGAGGTTGAGGCTGCAGTGAGCCACGACTGCACCACAATACTCCAGCCTGGAATGACATAGTGAGATCTTGTCTCAAAAAATAATAATAATAATAATTTGAAGACAAAGCAGTAGCAACTATCCAAAATGAAATACAAAGAGAAAAGAGACCCAAAAAAGTACATCACTGAGCTGCGTAGTAATTTCAGAAGTCAATTAATTTATGATTAAAATCCCAAAATTAGGAGAAGGAGGTGACAGAAAAAATTATTTAAGGAAATAATCGCAAAATTCTTTTCAAATATGTTAAAAACTGTAAATCCACAGAATCAAGAACTTCAAAGAATCTCAAAGTCAAGAAACATGAAGAAAACTACCAAAAGATACGTCATAATCAAACTGCTTAAAACTAGGGATGAACACAAAAACCTTAAAACTGAAACAAAAAGACATTATGTATGAAGGAACAAACATAATGATGACAGATTTCTCACAGGAAAATGTAGACTTCCAGATAGTGGAACAACTTTAAAGTACTAAAAGTAAGGCTGGGCACGGCGGCTCACACCTGTAATCCCTGCACTTTGGGAGAAAAAGATGAGAGGATTGCTTGAGCCCAAGCATTCTAGAACAGCCTGGGAAACATAGCAAAACCCTGTCTCTAAAAAAAATTTAAAAGTTAGTCAAGCATAGTGGCACACACTTGCAGTCCCAGCCACTAGGGAGGCTGAGACAGGAGGATGGCTTGAGCCCAGGAGTTCAAGGCTGCAGTGGGTCATGATTGTACCACTGCACTCTAGTCTGGGCAATATAGCAAGACTCTAGCTTTAAAAAAAAAGGTTAGTACTTAAAGTAAAATATTGTCAGCCCTGAACTGTTTATATGCTAAAATATCTTTCAAAAACAAAAGTGAAATAACTAGGACAGAAACAAAATTAAGTAAATTAAGTAAAAACAAAAACAAAAAACAAAAGCAACAACAAAAAAAGTCAATGAAAATAAAAGCTGATTATTTCAGAAAATCAGTAAGATTGATAAAGCTCTATTTTAACTGATTAAGAAAGTGAGAAAATACAAATTATCAACATCAGGAATGAGAGAAGTAACATCACTACAGACTTTACAGATATCACAAAAATAAGGGAATATTTTAAACAACTTTATGCTAATAAGTATACCAATTTATTGAAAGACACAAATGAGCTTTCTCCAGAACAATAAGACTACCTAGCCAGGCTCAGTGGCTCAGCCTGTAATCCCGCGCTTTGGGAGGCTGAGGTGAGTGGATTGCCTGAGCCCGAGACCCGCCTGGGCAACTTAGCGAGACATCATCTCTACAATAAATCAAAAAACTAGCCAGGCATGGTAGCGCGCGCCTGTAGTTCCAGCTACTTGGAAGGCTGAGGTGGAAGGATCACCGGAGCCCAGCAGGGCGAGGCTACGGTGGCCAGGAGCGGCCACTGCACTCCAGTCTGGGTGAGAGTGAGACTCCAGAGACTCCAACTCAAAAAAAAAACAAAAACGAAAAAGACTATCTGAATAGCCCATTACCTATTAAAGAAACTGAATTTGTTCAGCAAAAAACAAAAACCCCAAGTCCAAATCACTTTATTGGGGAAATCTATCAAACAATTAAAGAATAACATCAGTTCTATACAAACTCTTCTAGAAACTGAAGGAAAATGAAAAAGGGGGGAGGGAGAATACTTCCTAATTCACTTTACAAGGTTAACAGTATCCTGATACCAAACCAGAAATACATCATAAGAAATGAAACCTACAGATCAATAACCCTTCATGAAAATTTGCAAAAATCTTTACAAGATTTTAGCAAATCAAATTCAAGAATATATAAAAAGGATAATGTATGATGACCAAGTGTGATTTGTTCCTAGAATGGAAGATCGGTTAATGTGCAAAAATCAATGTAGTTCAATATATTAAAGAATTGAGAAAGAAAAACTATATGATCATCTAAAAAGATGCATACACGTATTTGATAAAATTCAACATCCATTTCTGATGAAAATTCTCAGCAAACTAGGAATAGAAAAGAACTTCAACTTGATAAAAAGCATCTATAAAAAACCTACAGCTAACATCATACATAAAGGTGAAAGTCTGAACACTTCCTGCCTTTAACATCAGGAACAAGACAAGCAAATCCACTCTCACCACTTCTATTTTATGAAAACTTCTAGTCAGTGCAGTAAGGTAAGAAAAAATAAAAAGCATCCAAATTGGAAAAGAAACAACTATTGTCTTTGTTTAAAGATGACAATTATCTAGACAGGAGATCTGATACAATCTACAAAAAAAAACTACTAAAACAAAGTTGGCTAGATGGCAAGATATAACATAAATATGCAGAAATCTACTGTATTTCTATATACCAATAGTGATCAGAAATTTAAATTTTAAAAATAATTTTGATAATAGTTTTAAAAAATAAAAACTACTTATGGAAAAATCTGACAAAAGATAAGCAAGGCCTGTACACTGAAAACTATAAAACACTGTTGAGCAAAATTTAAAATCTAAATAATTAGGTGAGAGATACTTTGTTCACAGATTGGAAGACTCTAAATTGTTAAGGATATCAATTCTCCCCAAATGAATCTACAGATGCAAAATAATCCCACTTAAAATCTGAAAGGATTACTTGTAAGAACTGACAAACTGATTCTAAAATTCATATGAAAATTCAGGGGGCCTAGAAGAGCCAAAAAAAAAAAAAAACGAAGTTGGAGGACATATACTATCCATTCCTTTCAAATGACAAGAACATTTTTCCCTAAGTTTAATGTTATGACAACTCTTGACATTACAAAGTATTATTTCATTCAAAGAAATTACTAAAGCTAGAAGTCCTAGCCAGAGCAATCAGACAAGAGAAAGAAAACTAAAGGGTATCCCAATTGGAAAAGAGGAAATCAAACTATCTCTGTTTGCCAATGATACGATCTTATACCTAGAAGATCCTAAAACTCCTCCAAAAGACTCCTGGACTAGATAAATTCGGCAAAGTCTAAGGTTACAAAAATCAACACACACAAATCAGTAACACCGCTATACACCAGTAATGACCAAGCTTAGAATCAAATCAAGAATTCAATCTCATTTACAAGAGCTGCCAAAAATAAAATGCCTAGGAATATTTAACAAGGAGGTGAAAGATCTCCTCAAGAAGAACTAGAAAACACTGATTAAAAAAAAAAATCACAGATGACAGACACAAACAAATGGAAACATATCCCATGCTTATGGATTGGAAGAATAAATACTGTTAAAATGACCATACTATCCAAACAATCTATCAATGCAATCCTAAAATTCACATGAAACCAAAAAAGAGACAGAATAGCCAAAGCAATTCTAAGCAAAAGGAACAAAGCTGGAGGCATCATATTTCCTATTTTCAAATTATACTACTAGGCTGTAATAACAAAAATAGCATAGTAGTGGTACAAGAGCAGTCACATGGACTAATGGAACAGAGTAGACAACTCAGAAATAAAGTCTTTGACAAAGCAGATAAAAAATCCACTGAGAAAAAGACACCCTATTCAATAAATGGTGCTGAGAAAATTGAATAGCCACATGCAAAAGAATGAAACTGGATCCCTACCTTTTACCATACATAAAAACTAACTCAAGATGGATAAAAGACTAAATGTTAAGACATGAAGCCACACAAATTCTAGAAGAAAACCTAGAAAAAATTCTCCAGGACATTGACTTAGGCAAAGAATTTATGGCTAAGACCCCAAAAGCAAATGCAACAAAAACAAAAATAAATAAGACTTAATGAAACTAAAAACCTTCTGCACAGCAAAAAAATAAAGAGAATAAATAGGCAACCTACACAATAGAAGAGAGGAATCATAAACTATACAGAAGAAAAGAACTAATATCCATAAGCTACAACAAATCAACAAGAAAAAAAGTCCTATTAAAAGTAAGCAAGCCAGGCTTGGTGGCTCAGCCTGTAATCCCGCGCTTTGGGAGGCCGAGGTGAGTGAACTGCCTGAGCCCACGGGTTTGAGACCCGCCTGGGCAACTTGGTAAGACCTCATCTCTACAATAAATCAAAAAATTAGCCGGGCGTGATAGCGCACCCTGTAGTTCCAGCTACTTGGAAGGCTGAAGCGGAAGGATCGCCGGGTCCAGCAGGTCGAGGCTGCGGTGGCCGGAAGCAGCCACTGAACTTCAGTCTGGGCGACTGAGTGAGACTCCAACTCAAAAAAATAAAAATAAAAATAAAAAAGTAAGCAAATGACATGAACAGACATTTCTCAAAAGAAGACAAACAAATGGTCAAGAAACATGAAAAATGTTCAACATCACTAATCATCAGAAAAATGCAAATTAAAATCACAATGAGATACCACTATATCCCAATCAGAATTGCCATTCATTAAAAAGTCAAGAAACAAGCCAGGAGTTGTGTGGCTCATGCCTGTATTCCCAGCACTTTGTGAGGCTGAGGCAGGCAGACTGCTTGAGCCCAGGAGTTCAAGACCATCTTGATGGGAGGCCGAGGTGAATGGATTTTCTGAGCCCACGGGTTCGAGACCCACCTGGGCAACTTGGTGAGACCTCATCTCTACAATAAATCAAAAAATTAGCCGGGCATGATAGTGTGCACATGTAGTTCCAGCTACTTGGAAGGCTGAGGCGGAAGGACTGCCAGAGTCCAGCAGGTCGAGGTTGCGGTGGCCGGGAGCAGCCACTACACTCCAGTCTGGGCGACAGAGTGAGACTCCAACTCAAAAAAAAAAAGACCACCTTGGGCAACATAGCATGACCCTGTCTCTACAAAAAATTAGTTAGGCATGGTAGCGCACACCTATAGTCTCAGCTACTCGGGATAGATAAATGAATAAATATTGTTAAAATGACCACCTGAGTCCAGAAGGTCAAGGCTCCAGTGAGCCATAATCATCATCATAATACCACTGCACTCCATCTAGTATAGGCAACAGGAAGACCTCGACTCATAAAAGAAAAAAAAAATGACGTTGGCACTGGATGCAGTGAAAAGAGAATGTTTATACACTGTTGGTGAGAATGTAAAGTAGACCTCTATGGAAATCAGAATGGATATTTCTCAAAAAACTAAATCTACCATTTGATCCAGCAATTCCAGTACTGGGTATCTACCCAAAGGAAAACAGGTCATTATACAAAGCATATACCTGCACTTGAATGTTTACTGCAGAACAATTTGCAATTGCAAAGATGTGGAATCAACATAAATGGCCATCAACCAATCAATGAATAAAGAAAACACAGTATATGTATGCCATGAAATACTATTCAGCCATTTAAAAAAAAAAAGTCTTCTGCAGTATCTTGGATGGAATTGCAGACCATTATCTTAAGTGAAGTAATGCAGGAATGGAAAACCAAATACTGTATGTTCTCACTTATACGTGGGAACTAAGCTAAGTATGTAGAAGGGCACAGAGAATGGTAAAATGGAAACTAGAAACTTGGAGGGGGACCGGATGTGGTGGCTCAACTCTGTAATCTCAAAACTTTGGGAGGCCGAGATGAGAGGACTGCCTGAGTCCACGGGTTCAAGAACAACCTGGTCAACTTGGAGAGACCTCATCTCTACAATAAATTTTTAAAAATTAGCTGTGGTAGCGCACACCTGTAGTTCCAGCTACTAGGAAGGCTGAGACGAAGGATCGTCTGAGCCCAGCAGGTTGACGCTGGGGTGGCAGTGAGCATGCCACTGCACTCCACCCTGGGTGACAGAGTGAGACTCCAACTCAAAAATAATAATAAAAGAAAGAAACGTGGAGGGGGAAAGGGGACCGAAGGATGAAAAACTATCCATCAAGTACAATGTGTGGGCAACCCCTTTGGGTCCCTTCCCACTGTGGGAGCTTTTTTCTTTTCTGTCCTCCCAATCAATCCTGCTTAAAAAAAAAAAAAGTACAACGTGCTCTAGTTGGGTGACAGGTACACTTACAGCTCAGACTTCTTCGCCACTACACAGTTCATCCATGTAACCAAAACCACACATATCCCTAAAGCTATCAAAGTAAAAATAAATGAAAAGGGGGGAGGAAAAAAGAGCTACTGAGCTTCCGAGTTCGTGGCTGCAATGCGATTTCACCAGCAGAGGGCAGATATATGTTCTAAAACCAGCAGTACCCAATCTTTTTGCCATCAGGGACCGGTTTCCGGGAAGACAATCTTACAAAATTTCAACTAAGCCTTATTTCAAGGGCCACCTGCATACACAGTAACAACATTCCTTCAGCTGCAAAATAAATTCCAAACAATTTTCCTCGAGGAGCATAAAAATTGTCAAAATTCCAAGGGAAAGCAGCATGTTTCAAAAGTAAACTGAACTAGAAAACAAACTATGAAAAGTGGCAAAGGTGCTAAGAAATGGCTATGGTCTCCTGGCAACAACAAGAGAAATGGTGCCACGGCACTGAGGGCCACAGCACCGAGGGCCACGGCACTGGTCCCTACATCCCACGGCCCAACAGGTGCAGACTTCTAAGGCAGTGGCATTGGGCATCATGTCTGTGCAGGTAATTCCCCACCATCCTTTCTCCTACACTTCTGCCCATACCTGTGCCTGCCTCCAGAAGAGTGCAACACGTGAACCCAGCATGTGCCATCGGCGTGTGTCCAGCGTATTCCCTCATCATGTGCTCCCAGCACATACGCCCAGCAAGTGCCCTCAGCATGGGCACCCAGCAGGAACATCCAGCACGTGCCCTCAGCATGTGTATCCAGCACATGCACCCAGCATGTGACCTTGGCATGTGCACCCAGCACGTGTTCCCAGCCATCTCCTTGAAGTCTGACCCTCCTCAAGTTCAAGAATGACCTCTTTTATTAAAAGCGTCCCCAAGTCTGCACCTGATGTTTATGACCCACTGTCATCGCCAGTAAAAGCTCCCAGGACAGCAGGATGGGGATTCTGAAGCAGATCTCACCAAAGTCTACTCTGGGAACCCACAGAGAAAGAGTAAAGAAACTAACAGTCCACCTTCCTTTCCTGAGCCTTTCATAGCATTTTCTAGTCTCAGAATCTGGTCAATTACATTTTTCACCAAACAAAAGATAATTCACAAATTCTTCCTGAAAAGTCACAAAGTAACTCTGAGTGCTCAAAAAAACAAACCTGGCACAAGTACCCAACACCAACTCATTTACCAACTCCATGCTCTATGCCAGACATACCATCACAAACTCAGCTAGTCCCCACAGCCTGAGACACAGGTGTCACCCTCTCCATATAGTGAAATGGGCTTATAAAACGGAACTGCCACACCCTACCAAAAAGAGAGAAAAAGGGAGGGGGGAACAAAGGAGAGACATCAGAGCCAGCAGTAGGAGGACCTGCATCTTCCCTAGTCAACAGCTCTGTATCTCAGGGTAACCGCAGAGCATAACACCACCAACCCACGTCAGTAAGGGAAGGACACTGCAGAGCAGACATGTCCAACCCATGGCCCACAGGCCACATACAGCCCAGGACAGTTAGTAATGCAGCCCCATACAATTTTTTTTTTTTTTTTGAGTCAGATTCTCACTCTGTCACCTAGGCTGGAGTATAGTGGCACAGTCATGGCCACCACAGTCTCAACCTGTTGCACTCAGGTGACCCAAATAGCTGGAACTACAGGCACACACCAGCTAAGTTTTTTATTTATTGTAGAGATGAGGTCTTGCCAAGTTGCCCAGGCAGGTCTCGAACCTCTGGGCTCAGACAATACTCTCACCTCCACCTCCTAAGTGCTAAGATTACAGGTGTGAGCCACCATGCCTGGCAAAATCTTTTAACATCATGTGGTTTTTAGTGTTTATTTTCTTCATGACCCCATCCATAGTTCCATTTTTTAAGTTCACAACCACACCTTATTCATGACATTGCTTTTTGGCAACACATACATTTGTAAGCAACTGTTTTCAATTATAAAGCACATGAAGAGTAAAATTAGAGCAAACATTTCTGATGAGCACTTTGAGAAATCACTAAGAACTATGACCACTTCCATTGAACCACTGACAGATTCGTTTTTAAAAACAAGGTCAAATTTCCCACTAGTTTTATATTGCTCTAATTTTCCTAAACTTTATAATAAAAAATATTTTTAAAAAGAGGTTTTATTATGTATATATACTAACTATATTATTTAATTTATGTGCAGCCCAAGACAATTCCACTTTACTCAATGAAGCCAGGGAAGCCAAAAGGTTGGACACTCCAGCTTTAAAGGAAACTACTGTGACTGTTTGCATCCATCCCTAAAATGTGGGAAGAAGGAATGAATACTTAATATGTTCAAAATATGATAAGGACACTGGGAAACTTTGGCAGTTCTCTAGGGAACCAAGAAAACCTAGAAATACAGCATCCATTCCTTGACATTTTTTTTTTAAAAGGTGAGTTTACTTTAGCAAAAAAGTTGAACTTCAGTAGTTATTTAAGAATTCACTGGTCATAAAGATGTTAGAAGACAGAAAGAGAAAATTAAGATAAAGCTTAATTTTTAAAACTCAATCCTTGCTTCACCTGACCGCACTAAAGTGCAAGCTTGGTCAAATCTATAATTTCTTTCTTTGCCCGGGTGTTTTAGCATCTTTCAAAAATTCAGCTTACAAATTCAAAAGTGTGAGCAAGCTCAGTAAAGCATTCCTTGCTTACCCTTCACGAATGTTCCAGTGCCTCCCACCTGCAAACTCTTTCAAAGAGAGATCTTTACAAAAACCCCCTCTCCATTAAACTACCCCCACACCAAACACACACAGATTCCAGGAGACAACCATTTGCTCCCAGCTGACACTGTGGATGCAACAACCAGTGTTCCAGTGTCAAAATGTGCACATTATTGCCAGGTGTGTGACTGAATAAACTGGCTAACTACTTAGAGAATCACTGCTCATTCTGATAATTTTTTTCTTAACATGCTGTCATTACATAGACATGGTTTGGTTAAGCAAAAAAAAAACAGAATTTACCCCCCTTCTCTTCTCACTGTGACCCAGGACCGAATTTAGAGAAAATGAAAAGATTAAAAGGAAGAGTGTTACCTCTTGCAAAGGGCAAGAATGACATGTTAACATGTGCCCTTCCAAGCAACACTGGTTTCCAGAGGACTCACTGTCCCACAGCTTTGAGCAGGCCTCATAACCCCTGCCATCCCTCCCAACAGAAGAGCAGGCACCATGACGGGCCTCTTCTAGCTCCCTGCTTCCCACAGTTCCAAAATTACTCCAAATATATATACATATCAGAAACTGAAATATCCTCGAATGCCACCCACTTACTCACAGCTTTCCAGACAACCTGGGGATGCCTGGTGGACCATCACACCCAGAAGATGAACCCTGTCTGCAGCTGTATATTCTCAAGAGAGAAATGAGAAAAGGGTTGCCACGTCCCCCACCCAAGATAGGGGCAAATCATAAAAGAGCAGAAGAGACCAACAAAGCATATTACAAGCGTTCAATCTTAAGAGTGTCAAGAAAACGCAAAATTAGTGTGACATCATTGTGCACCAACAGTATTAATAAGAGACTTTCTAAAAATATTAATACCAGTAACAGTCTGGGTGCAGTCTTCACTTGGCCTGTGTTCAGACACCACCAGCAGGAAGGTAAACTGGCCACAAGTCACACAGGTTTCTTCAATCTGGCATGCTCTTCAACACAGATCTCAAATTTTATTCTGAGGAGGCAAGTGTGTGAGAGCAACGATCCTCTACCAAGTATTTATTTAACCCGTTTATTCAAACATAAATTTGGCAAAAATGAAAACATGTTTCAAAGTTTGAGAGCAGAGGTATTTGTAACCACAAAAATTAGAACACAAACACCAATCAGGCTGGGTGAAGTGGCTCACACCTGCAATCCCAGCATTTGGGGAGGCCGTGGCAGGAGGATTCCCTGAACCTAGGAGTTCTAGGCTGTGGTGAGCCATAATTATACCACTGCACCTCCAGCCTGGGCGAGAGTGAGACCCTGACTCAAAAAAAAAAAAAAAAAAAGAAAAGAAAAAGAAAACACCCAATCAGCGGGTGTTTTAACTTAGTGCTTTAAAGTAACTTAAAAGACTTACTATTAGCAAATAGCCCATGCAGAGAATACCCTGAAGTCCCCTACAATATACCGCTAGCCTTATTCTCAGCAATGACTTCATCAACTAATGGTCCCTCACATTTAGACCCCTCTCATCTACTTCCTCACAAACCAGCCCACAATCTTCCCGCATTTTCTCTCCTGCCCAAAGCTTACCACTTCATTTGTTTTGAATAACGTTTTTTCTAAGCTCTGCACTAATGTTCAACTATATTGCCACACTGGACTCAACCAGGAAAGGGAGTCCTTACCCGCTATCATGCCTAGAAAATCCTGCACCCGGAGGCACCAAAAAACCCGCTGCTCTAAAGACGCCATGAGCAACTCTGGAGCTGTATATGAAGAACACAACTCCTCAAGAAAAAAAACAAAACATTAAACCACTGGTTTCCATGATGTTTTCAAAGTATTCATTAGTATTCTAGTTGACTTGGCAGGAAACCCACCCCCCATCCCCCCAACCCCCCACCCCCAACACACAGAAAAGTACCAATCAAGGGCTTTTCATCCTTTAAGCCAGGATAAAGAAGTGTACTGCCTCTACAAAATCTTTACTCAGATCATTAAATTTATTTTCAAGGAAGAGGAAAATAACTTCAGGAGTGCATCTGTTGCATACATTCAAATAAAAGAATTGAGCTAGGTGTGGTGGCTCACACCTGAATCCAAGTACTTTGGGAAGCTGAAGCAGAAGGACTGCTTGAGCCCAGAAGTTCGAGATCACCCTAAGCAACATATAGCGAAACCTTGTCTCTACAAAAAGTCAAAAAATTAGCCAGGCTTGGTGGAATGCACCTATAGCTCCAGCTACTTGAGGAAGGCTGTGATGAGCTGTGACAGTACCACTGCACGCCAGCCTGGGCAAGAGAGACCCCAATTCAAAAAAAAAAAGAATTAAGAAACTGTTGTCATCTACAGTAACTGTTAACATCACCAAAAGAATGAAATGACATACTAGCAAACATTTTACTTTTGAAAAATAGTTCAACTTTCTCACCCCAATCCCTAGCAATCACCGATCTACTTTCCATGGTATTCCCATAGGTTTTATCCTTTTGGAATTCCATACAGTTGGAATCCACATGATCAGGAAGTTTTCTGTGTACGACTTCCTTCACTGCACACAAGGCTTTCAGACTCATCCACACTGCTAACCACATCACTAGCACAGTCTTCTGTACTGCAGAAAACAACTCCACCGTACAGACACTTCCCTTTCTTTTCCTTTCATACATTGGTGGAAATCTGCAGGACCCATTGTCTGCTATTATAAATAAAGCTGCCATGAACATTCAGGCACAAGTTTTACTTTGTCCTATTATTAAGTTGCAATCTTTCCGTGAATTCCGAATAAAAGTCCTTATCAGATATAATATTTTCTCCCAATCTATCTTAAAGTATTTCTTGAAAAGCCAAAGTTTCATCATGTTGAAGTCCATTGTCTCAATTTTCTCTTTAAGATTGTACTTTTGTGTCCTATCCAAGAAACCATTGCCTAGGTCCAGAGATTTTCTCTTCTAGAAGTTTTATAATTTTAGCTCTTAAGTTTAGTTTTATGATCTATTTCAAATTCTTTTTTGTGATTTGTGTGAGGTAAAGTTCAAGGTGTATTCTTCTGTCATTGTCATCGTCGAAAAGACTATTTTTTTCTCACTGAATTACTTTGGCACTTCTGTTAAAAATTAAATGACCACATATATGAGGCTATTTCTGAAATAACTACTATGTTCCATTGATTTATGTCTGTCCTTACGCCAATACCACACTGTCTTGATAACTGTAACTTTAAAATAACTGTCAAAATCAAGAAGTATAAGATCTTTAATTTTCTTTCTTTTTCTGAATTGTTTCCGTTTTAAGGTATTCTTTGCATTTCATTAAAAATTTTAGAGTCAGCTTGTCAATTGTTACAAACAAATCTTCCTATATTTTGCCTAAGATCATGTTAAAGCTAGAGACTAATTTGGAGAGAAATGACATCTTAAACTTTTGAGTCTTCTAATCCACGAACACAGTGTATCACTATTTCTTTAGGTACAGTACTCATTAATTTCTTTCAGCAATCTTCTGTAATTTTCAGTGTACAGGTCTTGCTCACATCTTGTTAAATTTATCCCAAAGTTTTAACATTTTTATGCTGTTATAAATGATAATTTTTATTTGAACTTATTTATTGATATTCAGAAATAGTTACGTTTTCTATATTCACTTAATTCCTGCAAACTTGACAAACTCAATTATTGGTTCCAATAGCTTTTTTATAAATTTTGTAAGATCTTCTAAATAAATGATCACATTGCAAAGATATCATTAAATGACTCTTGCATGTATATATATTTTTTTAAATAAGTCCTGTGAAAATACCTAATTTAAATTGTAATCACTTCACCATGATGCTATGCCATCTTAAATATATCCAAAGTAGTACCTCTTATAAAAACCTAAGTTCCACATACTATTATTATCACAAATCCACTTTGGTAGGCAGAATGATGGTCCCCAGAGATGTCTCTGTTCTGCCACCAGAATCCCTGTTAAGGACACCATGATGGCCATAGTGTCCTAGGTTACCCAAGGAAGCCCCCACATCATCACACAGGACTTAAAGCGCCAGAGGAAGGGGAGGAGGGTGGGAAGGACCAAAGATGACACACAGCTAGTTCTGGAGATAGAGGACAGACTCAGGAGCCAAGGAGTACAGATGGCCTCTCAAGGCTTGAAAAGGTGAGGAAACAAATTCTTTCCCAGAGACTCCAGAAGGAACACAAGCCTGCCACACACCTGCTTTTAGCCCATTGAGGACTCATTTTGGACTCTAACCTCCAGAACTGTTAAGATAATAAATCTGTGTTGTTTTACGCCATTAAGTTTGTGGAAATATTTTACAGCAGCAATAGAAAATGCATATATCACCGATTAAGTTAATTTCACTTCAGTAAACACACTTTTGCTAGCTTTTGGCACCATGCACCATCATCACGCTATGCCAAAAGCAACTTTCCAGGGTAGATATGCATGAGCTTATCTAAGATAACATCTAGACCAAACCCTAATTTTTTAAAATAAATTTTTCTATATTGGAAGATAAAATCCGCCAAATAGTGACTTCCCACAGAATTCCCTTTATTTTCTTCTTGAGTGTGATCAAGCTGATCACTAGTCCTTGAAAGGCACTTTTTTACAAAAGATCAATGGCAGACATCTGAAGGTCTACTATAAATCACTCCAAAAGCAATCATCTGGATCCCCGGTGAAATGGGAACACAGAGAATGAAAGATTACCAGAAAACATAATTCTTTTCCCTTGGGGCCCTGAAAGCCCTCACACTTACCACTCAAAATATACACGAACATAAAATTAGCATGCTTCCAATAGCACTCTATCTAAGCTCTGTTTCAGTGAAATAATTTTAAAATCACTTCTATTTGGTATATAGCTAAATGCCACTAAGAGTTAAACATAGCTCATGGGAAGATCTTAGGTAGAAAACACTGACACTGACAAATGTACATGGGTGATTGAAAATGTAATAGACCTGTATGTGTCTTCTTTTAAGTGAGGAATAAAAGGGGTCCTGGTTTCAGCAGTCAACTGGAAGAAGTGATGATTTATTCTATTTTACTCTAATTATCCCAAGAAAACATTACAGTGAAAATATTTTAAACAAAAGCACTCCTCAACCTCTGGGGAACAGTCCTGCATATAATACAAGATGGTTCGAGATAATTAAAGATAACACCAGGTAAATTTGCTCAGCAAGACCTACATCATCAGTGAAAAGTTTTAAAAAGTATGTAAGTGTAATCATGATCCAAATTGCAATAGGACCCCCAAAAATAAACCCTCAATAATACAATAAAATTAATAATAATAGTAAATATTGACATAGACATGACATGAGATATGGGACTCAAGAAAGACCTCGAGTCACAATAGACCTGAAATAAGTCTTTGCAATAAGGACCAAAGGAGACAGGGACAAGCGGTCACCAAGCAAGTCAGGGCAAGGCTAGGACTGAAGCCTGGCTCTACCAACTTAACCCAGGCCAGCATCCTTCCAATTCTAGCCTGATGCTTCTATAGTTAGAAAAGTCCCGGTAAATGGCTAGTACCAGATATGAGGTTATAACCACAAAAACAGAAAACAAAGATGCACTATGGAAGACAAAAAAGTAAACACGAAAGCCACTTGTCTCTGGTCTCAGCGCGTTTCTAAAATAAAGTTCAGTGATCAGACAAAAGCTCCAATTTTAAAATTGATATTTTGAAGTTATGGTGGTTCTCCTATTAAATGCAAGAGATAAAATAAAGGTGTTGTCCACACTTGAACACAGTTGGCAATAATCTCTGAGAAAAATCTTAAGTCAGCTGAGGGCAACAGTCTTCCCAACAACCTCTTATATCACAAACTGTGGACAACAAACACGTTTTATGTATCATACCACGAAACACACAGTTAACAGCACAGACTCAGGCTAGACCTCCAGGGCTCAAATCCTGACTCTACAGCTCAGGTTCCCACCGGTGGTGTTAGAGACTAAGACCGTGGTTTTCATCCAGGTTCCTGGCTCTAACTCCACAGTCCTCACTAAAGACCTCTGTTAGATGTTGGGCACTGCAGGCCTCCGGGCAGAATTGCCCTCTGACCTTCTCCTGTCACCTGCCACCACCTGCCTCTCACCTTCCCCCACCTTCTGTGAGTCTTAAGGCCCTCCCCAGAGAGGGTCCCGCCCTACACCCTGGGGGAAGGAATGCTGATGTTATGAAGCCTCCACAGAAACCTGGAGACAGAGTTGGGGAGCTTCTTGATGGCTGACCACATGGAGGCCCCTAGAGGTGATGCTCAGGAGGCAGGGAAGCTCACCCCCTCCCCCCATTCCTCTTCCTATGTGTCTCTTCACCTGAACCCTTTGCGATGTCCTTTATAATAAACTGGTAAATGTGATTCCCTGAGTTCTGTGAGCCACTCTGCAAATTAACTGCACCCAAAGAAGAGGTCGTGGAAACCCCAACTTTATGCCACTCCGTCAGAAGTTCCAGAGGCCCGGGCTTGCCACTGGTAGGGGGGAGTTTTGGGAACTGAGCTCTCACCCTGTAGGATCTGACACCATCTCCAGGTAGACAATGTTGGAATTAAGCTGTCTGCTGCTTGGTGGTGAGAAGAATCCCTACATTTGGTCCCTGAAGTCTTTTTCCCTGTTGATGAGTCTTGAGTGTGAGAACAGAGGAAAGGCCCAGTTTGTTCCCAAAGCACCACCCCATTTCATCTCAGTAAAGCAGAATTTCCCCAGGTGATGAAAGCCTCTCCTCTGGGCCACACCCTCACTCATAGGCTGGGCTCTGGGATCAGCAGAGGGCTCTGGGATTCCAACAAGTCCCTATAACATATAGGAAGGAAGCATGTATTAACAATTACACTGAGAGGGTCCCCAAAACCACCCTCAGACTCAGTCATTTCTAAGAAGATTCACAAGATTCTACATACAGATGTCCTTGTGGTCATGATTTAGTCAGGAAAAAGACATCCAGCACACCAGGCAAGGGAGAGCCACAATAGCGAGTCAGGAATCAGGAGCCACGCCAAGAGCCCCTTCCTGTAGGGTTGCACTGTGCATGCAGATTTCTCCCAGCAGTGAGTCCTACAACTCATGCCAAGTTAAGTCACCTAGGCTCGCTCATCAGACTTGAGGCCCAAGGCTTCCATGGGGCTGGCCATGCAGGCACCCTTGCCTAGCATACATACAAACTCAAAGCTCCCACAGGAAAGAAGCAGGTGTTCAGCAAAAATCACACTGTTTACACAGCAGTTCAGGCTTGGTGACAGACTCCATCACTCAGAATGATGGCCCTCCCAAATCTAAGCTAGCTCCCACCAGGCGTCAGGCAGACCGTCTGGCTGCTCTGTGAATTCTTCTCCACTACCCCCACCCCCGCAAAGTGCCATGAATCCAGACTAGAGGGTCCTCCTAAGGCAGGCCTATCCATCCAGCTGTCTGCTTTCCTCCTGAGCTCCTAGAAAAGAGCCTGAGCACAGCAGTCACCCAAAACTTGCTTACTGAATAAAAAATTCCTGGCTCCACCACTTGAAGTTCGTGTGCCTGTTTCCTCATTTGTCAAATGGGACAACGATATTACCTACCGCAAAAAGTTTTGCGGATTAAATAAATGAATATTTGTAAAGCATACAACATCCCTGACAAGAAGAAAATACTATATAATGTATGCATGGTGTTACTTTTTTTTAACATTCTCCAGATCACAATGGGGTTTATCCTATCTCTAAACTTCCAAAGAATCTGCCAGTGTAAACACAGAGCAGAAGTTAACTGATAATTGCTTCATGTCTATTGAGATCACTAACTAGTTCGGGATTATACTCAAAGCTTTTTTTTTTTTTTTTGAGTTGGAGTCTCACTCAGTCGCCCAGACTGGAGTGCAGTGGCTGCTCCCGGCCACCACAGCCTCGACCTGCTGGGCTCCAGCGATCCTTCCGCCTCAGCCTTCCAAGTAGCTGGAACTACAGGC
>CAUYQG010030794.1:0-12361 GCA_963574415.1 Tarsius wallacei | reverse complement strand
AAACAAAAAACTAAGTATCACATGTTCTCACTCATATAGTAGACCTTGATCATCCAACGTATTACCACAAGAAAATGACTGACTGTGGTGGGAAACTGGGGGGGGGAGGGTGAGGGGGATGGGATTAATGGTGGTGGGTATCTATCTGAGGATGGGGAGACACCTCTTATCAACAAGGGTACCTGAACGAAATATATTTGTATGCCTAACCCCTAACTATACCCCACAATAACATAATAAAATAAAATAAAATTTAAAAAAAAAAAAAAAATGAAAGGAAAAAAAGGGGATGTAAATTGTTTGGAAAACACTCTGTTCACTTCAATCACATTATTTCAATTCTATGTGCTTTATTTATTTACATTTCTTAAACTAATTTCATCAGAACAAAGTATTTGCTTATAAAAAGCATTTAAAATCACAGATCTTTTACACTGATAAACATGTTGAATAGAACTTGGTCAAGAATAAAAAAGGTTGCTTTGTTCTAACCAGAAAGTGAGGGGGAAGACATCCCCAAATCTGTTTCCTCCCTTTCCTCTCTCACACCCTATCTCATCAATTGCAATTTTGTCCATGGCCCTGACCCTCTGCCCTTGTTTCCAGAATATTGTCACCCTCAGAAGCTTGACTGAAAAACTCCCTGAACACACTACATATCAAAGGGTGAATGCACTTAGAAAACCTGCAATAAAAACAACCCAAACAAATGACTAACACGTCACATGTCCTATTAGCAAAGTACTTGTGTGGGAACAGAATGTTGTTGTTGGTTTTGTATTCATTTGTTAAATACAATCAAGGCCCCAGTGGGGCATGAATGTAGAATATCATCCCATTTTATAATATATGCACCATAATCTTCTTAAAATGAGTTTTTACTTCAAGAAACATAAGGACTTAAATATGAGCAGCCTGTTTTGTGCGTTTGTATCTTTGGCATCTCATTACACTTCAGACCATTTTGTCTTCTCAGAACAATTGAATATCGTTAGTGGAGGCATATTTTGTTGCCAGGACTTTCTTGGTTGTGACTACGCTCGTTAAAATGTGTCCATTTGCCAGCTGATGGATGGGAATTCTGAAGGGCGACTGGTGGATGAGCATTTGAGTATCAGAACTTTCATCTCTTTCTTCCAAAGAGAAAAATAGCTTTGCTACCAACCAACACAGAGTATGAATTGTCCATGCCATCCCCTCCATCTTTCCGTCTTCCTTGTGTAGTGCTAGTTTAGCTAACCGAGTTTTTTTCAGGCACCCAGAATGGTGAAAGTCATAAAAACTTCACAGCCAGGCAGACATAGGAGCAAATGCAGTCTTCTTAGCATCATTTGCACCATGACCTCAGGCAAACCACCTAACCTCTCAGGTATTTAGGGTCTAAATTTGCAAAATCGACTTTCAAATAATTACTTTTCAGAGTCACAACAATGAACACTCCAAACCCATCTTGGGCACATTGTAGATGCTCAATAATTTAAAGCTGGATAAAGTGATGAGCCAAAGAGATTCATACAGCAATCAGGAAGAACTCAAAATGTACTTGCATTAATTGGAGTATAATCAGGCATGAAAATATGAGGTACTTCACAATAAATTATTTTAGAGACAAGACCTAGAAGATACCATCGATCCTCATCACTCACAGTTGTATAAAGTCACCAGGAACATTATATTGGCACTGAATTAGTGAAAACTCTGAACCATCACTCTAGGGTAAAAACACGTTTAGGTTCCTGCAATCCCTGATTATAATAATTTCACCAGCTACTTAATATATAACCTTGATATATGTATGCTACTATTTAAAGATATCCTATTTAATATATTTTCTTGGTTCATTAACATTGAACTCACAGCCAACAGCACTAGAACTCAGGCCTTGGTGAAGTTCACTTAATGCACATATTTTCTTCATAAGGCAAATCACAGTGTTCTTGCTTGATTTTTCTTAGGAACACTAGAATACAATTTAACACTATGTTTGAGAGCCATTTTCTAATCATCAACAAAAATCATAAAAAAGCACAACAGTGTGAAAAGCGTTGACTGACAAAAAGGACCCTGTAGACATTAGAAGATTGGCAACAACAAGACAGAGCACCCCTCAGTCCAACCTCAACTAGAAATGTACACATGCAGGGACTCAAATTTTTCTTCACTCTGTGTGCACATGCTCTCAAATGACTGTGGGAATGCCATGAGTATTGATTGGAGAATTACAAATAATTTTAGCAAGCAGGCAAATTCACAGAAATGGAATCTGCAAATGATGAAGATCGATCAAAGAGGGCTCTTCTCTTGGACAAGCAAGGGGATGATGCCAAGTGAGCAATAAGAGGAAAGAGTCCAGGCAGAAAAAGCCACAGCAGCACAGAGAAGAAGATAATCAATGGTTGAGAACAAGTCATATGGCACAGGAACCATGCTGAACCAGCTCCCATGATACACTCCTCTCACTTCCTCTAGACCTGGCCAAATGTCCTCTGTTCAAAACAGCCTTCTCTCACTTTTAAAACTCATCCACCTCTGGTAACTTGCATTCTAGTCTTTCCCCCTGCTTTATTCTTCAGAGGACATTTTCACAACCTGATATATGTTGGGTTTTTGTTGTTATTGTTAATTGTCCACCTGTCCACCACAGAATGCAGACTCCATGAGGACAGGGATATTGTCAGCTGCATTTACTAGCTCTGACATCTACTGAGTGCCTGCAACAGCCCACGGTGGTCATTGTCTGTTGAATAAGGACATGAATGTAATGGTCTGAATAACATGTTGAGAATTACCTCTTATCTAGGAGAAAACAAACAGTCATTTGAGCAGAGTTTTATCAGACATAGAAGATTTACAAGCTGACACTTTATGCAAAATGAAAGAAGGGAAAAATTGTTTCTACCTTCATGGGATAAGCAATGTACAGAGAGAGAAGAAAGGAGCTAAAGACAGACTGTGGATATGTTTTGAACTTGATCCAGTATTATAACTGAGCACGATTGTTTATTTAAAAAAAAAAACCTTTGCATGAGATCAAAGAGGTCTATGGAATTGTGGAGCAGGGGGAAGGAGAATGTAGAGCAAAGTTCAAATTGTAAATTTAAAGTGGTGGCACCTATGTGCCAAAACCAAGTAAGACACAAGTTTCTCTGTCTCAAAACCTTTTGGGGATGCTTACACTTAAAAACCCCACCTCCCTCCAAATCGCAACATGTAAGGAATGTCTTATTAGCCCTTTCTGCTCAAGATTGTTCCCTACTCAAAATCCTCACAGAGGTCATAGAAAGCATCTGTCCTTGACAAAACACAACTTTCTGACCATTTTTCTGTATGCCTCAACTGTAACTGCAGCCTAAATGAGTTGATTTGAAGGAAACTCGGAAGTTTTCTGTATTGTCAATGGTGCCTAAAATGGGACTACTGCAGAATCTGTGGGATCCTAGGGTTTTCAAAATTTCACTGTACCTGGATACCTAATGAATTAAGATACTGTCAGTCATTAATATTTTAGTGTAAATTAGCTTATCCTGAATTTCAAGTAGTAATCATATAATTTCAAACTATAATTTTACAGAATGAGAAAACTGAGATTCATAATGGGAACATAGTTCTATGGCTAATCTAGTAATCTGAGACAGGACAAAAACCCAGGTCTCTTATCATTTAATTAACTATAGAATTCCGACCCAAAACCTTTTCAATATGACAACTTGCAGAGGTGGTTGCGTTCATATCTCTTATGCCATTACTGGTTAATTTTATATCTCTCACCAAGAAATAAAGGTAACAATGCTTTTACCACTCACAATAATATGTTCCTTGGAACCTTCCTGCATCCAAACAATATAGATCTTCTTGCCTCTGAAAATCTTTGATACAATATGCTTACTGTGGTATATTTCATTACTCACCACAGTGGGTAGAATTGCATTTTCTCCCACACACAAAAAGATATGTTCATGTACTAACCCCTGATCGCTATAACCAATGGTGAATAAGACTTTATTTGGAAAAGGGCAAATATGATCAAGTAAAAAAGAGGTCTTCCTGGGTGAGGGTGGGCTCTAATCCAATATCCTTTTAAGAAGAAGAGAATTTAGGCACAGACACGGAAGGGAAGAATGACATGTGAGAATGGAGGTGGACATTGGAGTGGTGCATTTACAAGCCAAGAAACACCACAGGTTACCAGTCACCAACAGAATCTAAAAGAGACATGAAACACATTCTCCTTCAAAACCTCCAGAAGGAGCCAATTTTGCTGACACTTTAATTTCAAACTTCCAGCCTCTAGAAGTGTGAGAGAATAAATTTCCATGTTTTAAGCTAACTAGTTTGTGAAAATTTGTTAGAGTAGCACTAAAAAACTAACATAATCATGATGCTGCATCATCTAACATGGAACCCGTGAATACTGGCTTTCAATGATTCTCAGACTTTGCTACTGTGACTTATGATAATGCCCACAAATATAAATCTTATGCAAAGTGTGCAGGAGCCTTTGAATAACTCATGTTTTGGTCATATTAAGTTAATCATTTGGTATTTTATGGTATAAATATAGAACAACACACCTTCCAATCACGTCTTCTCTTGAACTGTTTAGGCCATAATCATTGCATTGCTATAATTTGAGCTCTTTCAATACTGATGGAACCCCCTACATTCCCTTAGATTCCTTTAGGGAGGAGGCTAAGCAAAGAACCTGTCAAAGGAGCATGAGGAGAAGGTCTGTTTGCACAGAATGTCAGTCCCTCTTTGGGCATAGCTTAAGACATCAGCTGGAAGAACACTTTGTTGTTGAAGAGAAGCAATCTCAAAAGCCCATCCAGTAAATATAAGTGCTTGCCCCTGGGTGGGTTGCAAGCAACATGGCACAGATCTGCAGAAGACATGAGGTGAATACTTGGAGTTCCAGTAATGGAGTAGGAGCAAAATAAAGAATATGCTGATCTGTAGGTGCTGAAGACCAAAAGTAACTCATACCATTGGCAAAGAGATGAGAAAGTGTCAAAGCAAGGACCACATATTTAACTCAAGCCCAAGGGTGATAGAAAACTATTCATTTCAGTTCTGAAATCCCTGGCATTGTTCTGTGTAAGATAAGAGTGAAGAACATATGTGTGTCAGCAACATTTGGGTGACTCAATCTTGCATCGCCCCACTGAGGAATACCATGAGAGCTATGGGAAGTGATTGAATCTCTGGCTTTCCTCAGGTTGGCCTCATAGGAAAGAGATCCAGTGTTCCTCGGAGCCTCTGATTGGCTCACATGTTGGGTGGGGGTCCTAGATTGCTTCAAAGAGGAAAAAAGGAAACCAAGGCACCAGTTCAGGTCTGGGTCAAAACAACCCATCCAGAGTGTGCTACTGGCTCATATCATCCCATCACAGAAAGAAGACTTAGAAAACTTTACATGGAGCCGGGCTCGGTGGCTCAGCCTGTAATCCCGCGCCTTTGGGAGGCTGAGGCGAGTGGATTGCTTGAGCCCGCAAGTTCGAGACCTGCCTGCACAACTTGGTGAGACCTCATCTCTACAATAAATAAAAAAATCAGCCGGGCATGGTAGCGCACGCCTGTAATTCCGGCTACTCGGAAGGCTGAGGTGGAAGGATCGCCAGAGCCCAGCAGGTCCAGGCTGCAGTGGCCGGGAGTGGCCACTGCACTCCTGTCTGGGCGACAGTGAGACTCCAACTAAAAAACAAACAGAAAAAGTGTATTACTCAATAAGATGAATAAAAGTCACATTTGACTTTTACAATTACAATGAATGATCAGCATTCACACTTCTGATTATGGCAGACATCTCTTAAAATGTGTATACATTTTTTTGGCACACCAGAATTGTAGAAACAATTTTTAAAAATTATGCATGTTAGTTAGCCTACATTTACACTCTTCCTCATTCTAACGGAAAACATGTAACTCAAGTGTTTAAGGAGGAATTGTACTCACCTCTGAGGGTGCAACTTTTTGGTCCAAGTACAAACTAACCCCAAGAGAATATACCTGTCACATATGACAGCCAGTTGTATAAAAGCACTCCTCTTTCCATTGCCTAATGTAAAAAAAGACCCTGGCTGTTGCTGGCACTCGAACCACAAAGATAAACTACTTTATTAAGAAGTTGACAACTTGGGAAGCAGAACAAAGAGATGGAAAGAATTTGGGCTTTAAATGGATTTCCATTTCCCTATTTATTCCATCTGAGTAGGATTTGGATAGTACACATTTATCTAATTGACAATAGTGTAAAGGGGATTTGGGGAAAGATATCAGTACAGACAGGGAGACCAGTTAAGCGATCATGCCTATGGTTTGGATTAAGAGTTTGTTTTATAGTAATTCAACTATGATATTGGAGAAATGAAATTAAATCTGATTTGTCATAAAACAGAAAAACAATTGTAACTTCTACTTACTCAGCACTTATTCTGTGTCATTCATTGTGTTAGACATTTTCCACATTTTATGTTAGTTATTAATCCCTGAAACACTACTTCACTGGCATTTTATCCCGATTTTACACATGAGAAATTCGAAGCTCAATGAGTTTAAGCAAGTTGCAAAACTATGCATCAAATAACTGGGAGAGCTCAAATTTAATCCTGTATCTGTTTTGTTCTCAAGACTACAATCTTGAGAAATTTTTTTAATCTTGAGATTATTTTGTGAAAGACATAGAAAAGACTCACAAATTAGTTTGTAAAATATGGATACTTACATCAAATAAAATATCTTGCGTTTTCTATCATATATTTTTTATCATCAGTCTCACAATCTATAATAAACACATATATTAAGTATCACTTGAGAACAAGGACATGCATTTATTTATCCATTTGTTCCTTGATATTTCAATTCTGAAACTAATCTTGTTGGGTTGCAGATGAGCTAATGCAAACATCTTGTACCTTTAAAATAAAATCGAATGCTTCAAAGCCATTTACTAAAAATATAGATGTCCCAAATTACAAATAAATTTAGGGTTGAAGCAGTTGATCTCTAGATCACCTAACATTTTTTTCCCTGAATTTATCATTTGCACTCAGGGATTTAGTGAAATTCTGTGTGTGTGTGTGTGTGTATGTGTGTGTGTGTGTGTGTGTGTGTGTGGGTGTGTGTAAGGAAGATAGGCATACAGACAGAGGCAGAAACAGAGAAACAGAGAGTGATCTAACCAAAGAGCTATGTGATGAAACAGAGAGCATCTATCATTGGACTAAACAGATGAGACACACAGGTTTCTTGACATTCTCACAGTGGTTATTAGCCACCATATATTCCCAGCCTTGAGGGCCACTCATGCTACTTCTTTTCACTTTAACAGATGACATTGCCTTCTAAATCCTTGGACATAAGACTCAAGAATTAAAGATGTGACTCTGGGACCTAATCTACCTTCTCTACTCCCATCTTCTCCAAGTTCAGAGATAATTACTTGCCCTCTTCTTTGTGAATTGGCTTCATATGATACATACATTTCTGCAGAAAGCAGTCCTTCCAGTGAGCATTCTGTTTTCTGCTTTTTATCTAGGGCAAAGGCTGGCAAACATTTTGTAAAGAGCCAGATGTTAAATATTTTAGGCTTTATGGAACAGATGTCCTCTGTCATGACTGTTCAACACTGCCATTGCAGATAGTGTGAAAGCAGCCATAGATAATATAAATGAATGTGGATGTGTTGCAATAAAACTTTATTTACAAAAACAGGTGACTGATGAAACTGGCCCATGGGTTATAGTTGGTTAACCTCTGGTTTTGAGTATCACTATTCATCTTCCTTTGCCACAAAGATGTGTAACTTTGATTACCCTGAAAAAACAATATAAAATTCAGGAAATAAAATTATCTTGAAATTATATATTCATATGTATACATAATTCACATATGTAATGCTTCTATTGACTAACTTTTCTTTTTTAAAATAAAACTATACTTTATTCACTTAGCAAGTATTTATTGCAGATATATATTTTCTTTTTGTTGACTAACTTTTCAAACTGACTTTTAAGCCCTATCTCAAATATTCTTTCTACTTTTTCTCTATACACACCCACACCCACCCACACACAATTCCAATCTGATACTGCCTTCTCAACCAATCTAGTTGTACCACCACCCAACAACAATGTAATGTTCTTTTTTTGTTTTGTTTTGTTTTGAGTTGGAGTCTCACTCTGTTGCCCAGGCTGGAATGCAGTGGCATGCTCATGGCCACCCTAGTGTCAACCCACTGGACTCTGGTGATCTTTCTGCCCCAGCCTTACAGTAGCTGGAACTACAGGTGTGCACTACAATGCCTGGCTAATTTTTTATTTCCTCATTGTAGAGACAAGGTCTCGCCAAGCTGTCCAGGCTGGTCTTGAACCCACAGGGTCAGACAATCCACTCACCTCTGCCTCCCAAAGTGCTGGAATTACAGGCTGGGCCTCCAATCCCTGCTGTAATATTCATTTTATGTCTCTATGTCTTCCATTCCTTAGTTTCTGTTATCCAAAATGACTGCCTTAAGTTTATCTCCCCAAATGTTGTTCATATTTCAAAAAATAAGTGTAGAACTAGAATGAGCATAAAAATTTATAAAGTTTTCTTGAGTATCTAAATTCTTGATGAGATTTATCTGTGCTAGAATCTTATGATATGTATGGTCTTGGAAAAATTGTGTGTGTGTGTGTGTGTGTGTGTGTGTGTCTGTGTGTGCTCATGTGTGTGTTTTGTTGCTGGTCTAGGCTCTAGGAATTAAGAAGTGAAAAAAAAGTACATTAACAACGGTACCTGATCTTAAACCAGGTAAAGTGAGGACCAAAGGGAGGCCCAAACTTTACCTGTACAATGACCACTTCTATATCTAATCCTGAATTGTACCCCACATTTTTAACTTAAAATTTAAAAAATTAAAAAAAAAATTAAAATGTACTTGCCTATGAAGAGTTTCATTCTAGTGAGGAGACAATCTTTTGAGCAGTTGTGTCAACATGATCTTTGGCCTCTGTGAAACAATACTCTGTGGTATATCATTCCTTCTCATTAAGATTGTAATGTACATGAGTGTTTTCATATAGCTGAGAATATAGAGATTCCTGAAGGGTGGTTTCTGGAAGCTCCACACCCCTTGCCACTTCACCCAGTGTATCACCTTACCTTTACTAAACACCACTCCCCACTGAAAGAATCCAGCGCTCCATGGAGAAATGGCTCATCCTAGAATTTGGACAGGAAAAATAAAAGATAAACTTGGAATAGCCCTAGTGCCAGAGAATTAGGAAGGGTGCAAAGAATGTAGGAATGATTTTTAAAAGGCAGAAAAGCCAACTTAAAGGGTCTTTCTGTAGCCAAACCTCAGAAAGTTGAGCATTAAAATAACTAGTGATAGTAACAGGTTATAATGCATTAAGTAACAAAAGAATCAAGAAAGTCCATCTATATAACTGATTGAATGAATGAATCATATGGGAATGGAAATTTCTTTCTCGCATTTGAATGCCAGCTAACAGCTATAGAAGGACTGGGTGGCATTAGGATATCCTGTTTGGCAAACATCATTGTAATAATATCAGCAAAAAACGCAAGGCATGCTAAAACGAGGAAGTAAAAGGCATAAAGAACAGAATTTTACATGGTCTCAAAGTATCTTGCCACAAGACACATGATAAACACAAAAGGAAGAAAAAGAAACATAACAGTGGAAAAAATTTGCACTATCTTTATAAAGTACACAAAATTATTACCACCAGTCATGGAATAGAGACATATCAGGTGCAGGTCAAGAGATCTCAGGGGAAAAGCCACAGTACATCTGATATCCATTCTCTGGAGCTAATCATGAGGAAACATTGAACAAATCCAAATTAAGGAGTATTTTACAAAATGACTGGGCTATATAGGGGAGCCTGAAGATTCCCTCTAGTCATTGTAGTTCTTAAGTGGGATCTTTGACTGGGTCTAGGAACCAACTTGACACAAGCCTGATGAACAAGAGCGTATGAGTTTAATTAGCCTTACACATCCATGAAGATACTCACAAAAGAGTGAAGATCTGAAGAATAACCAAGCAGAAAGCTTCTATTCTTTTTAGACGAAGAAGGATAAATTTTGTGAAGAAATGTCAAGACAGAGGGGTCTAACCCAGTAGTAAATTCTAGGGGAGTAGTTAGGAGATATATAGAGTGGTGTGAAGCTAGTGGAAGATAAGGGTTATCTTAGTAAGTTTATTTATTCAGGTACATTGCAGCATCACTTCTCAGTCACTGGGGATGTGGGTTATCTTCTCGCATTGGAACAGGAAGGAGCTTTCTCAAAGGAAATTGTATGGCTTGCTATAGGTAAGGAAAAGCAGTTCAAATGGGCTTCTCCACTAATGTTGCTTCTCAGATGCTTTCAGTTTGGGGCATTTGGGGGTGTTGTTTCCTCAACTTCTTCAGCTATAATCCTCAAAAATGTTGAAGTCCTGAAAATCAGAAAAATAAAAATAAAAATAAAATACAAGAATGATGGACTAAGATAGAAAGTGACCAGAGAGACAAGATGTCCAGGTACAACGTGTGATTCTTAATGAAAACCTTCCTTTCAAAAGATGCTGCTGGGACAACTGGTGAAACTTGAGTAGAGATTCTAGCTGAAGAGTAGAAAGAAGTTCTTTGCACTATCAATGCAACTTCTCAGTAAGTTTAAAGCTGTTTTACATTGAAATGTTAAAACATTGTGAGAACTGTGTGTCTGCTCCAATGAAGAACAGAGTCTACTGCTTCCAGTGTTGTGAGGTTAAGATCGTCTTTTCATTCTCTTCTGCCAGAAACAACTAGACAGCTGGACAAAATATAAAAGGTAGCTATTTTTCAGACTCTGGGAAATAGTGTAGTCACAAGGGAAAAAAAGATCCAGCAATTTTATCATTGAATTTTCATTCAAAGGAAATGAAATTATTATGTTGAAGAGATATCAGCACTTCCATGTATACCACAGAACTGTTCTCACTAGCCAAGACAGGGAATCAACCTAAGTGTGCCTTCATGGATGAACAGAGGAAGAAAAGGTGGTGTAGCTGGGTGTGGTGGCTTGTGCCTGTAATCTCAGTACTTTGAGAGGGTAAGGTGGGTGAGTAACTTGAGCTCTGAAGGTTTAGACCAGCCTAAGCAACATAGCAATACCTAGTCTCTCTCTCTAAAAAAAAAAGAAAGAAGGAAAGAAAAGAAAAGAATAAACAAGTGTAGTGGTACTCACCTTGTAGTCTCAACAACTTGGGAAGCTG
Organism: Tarsius wallacei; assembly: GCA_963574415.1. NCBI lineage: Eukaryota > Metazoa > Chordata > Mammalia > Primates > Tarsiidae > Tarsius > Tarsius wallacei. The sequence goes on along the minus strand of CAUYQG010030794.1, from coordinate 1,113 downwards.
AGGAATAAGAATCATCTGTCCCAGGAAGTTAAAACTGCAGTGTGCTGAGATTGTGCCACTGCACTCCAGCTTGGGTGATAGAATGAGACCCCAACTCAAAAAGAAGGAGAGAGAAAGAGAAAGAGAGAAAGACAGAAAGAGAAAGAAAGAAGGAAAGAAAGAGTGAAAGAGAAAAAGGAAATTGTTGTACATATACACACTGAAATACTATTCAACCACAAAAAATGAAATCCTTTTATTTACAACAACATGGATGAAATTGGAGGACATTATGTTGAGTGAAATAGGCTAGGCACAGGAAGACAAGTCCATAGAATCTCACTTATATGTGGAACATAAAACAGTTGCACTCATAGAAGACTAGATAGCAGTTATCAGAGAGTAGGGAAGGGAGTAAGTAGAGGGGAAAGGGAGAGATTAATCAGTGACACCAAGTTTCATTTAGATAGGAAGAATATGTTTTGGTGTCCAAGTGCAGGCCTGGGTACTGGTATATGGCCAGTTAGAAACTGGTTCGGTACATGACCTGTTAGGAACCAGGTAGCAAAGCAGGAGGTGAGGGTAGGCAAGCAAAGTTTTGTCAGCTGTCAGTTCAGCAGCAGCATTAGATTTTCATAGGAGCAGGAACCCTATTGTGAAGTGCGTATGTGAGGGAGCTAAGTTGAGTGATCCTTATTAGAATCGAATTCCTGATGACCTGAGGTGGAGCTGAGGCAGTGATGATGCTAGCACTGGAGAGCAAAAGCAAACACAGATTAACAATAGCAGTGAGGTTTGACTGCCTCATCCCCCAACTCTCCCAAAGCTCCCTCTCCCCTACCCTGTCTGCAGATAAATTGTCTTACATGAAACTTGTCCCTAATACCAAAAAGGTTGGGGACTGCCCTTCAAGAGTACAGTGGGGTGACTATCACTAACATAATATATTTCAAAGTAACCAGAAGAGAGGATTTTGAATATTCTCACCACAAATAAACAACGAATGTATGAAGTCATGAAAGTGCTAAACACTCTGATTTGATTATTGTGTAATATATACATGTATCACACCATCACACATATATTATTATTGTGTCTACTATAAACACTGAAAACAAAATAAAATGATTTTTT
>CAUYQG010030789.1:0-12442 GCA_963574415.1 Tarsius wallacei | reverse complement strand
TGAGAGTAAGAACTCTTAATAACTTCATTTCATAGCTGAGGAAACAGAAGCCCAGAGATATGCTGCCCAAGTCATGGTATCATGAGGGACAGAGGCTGGATTCCAGCTGAGAGCTGTCCAATTCTGGAGCCTAGCCTCTGACTGGGCTGGAGCAATTCCTTAGGATCATGGGGCCCTTCCCAACTCCATGAAATCTGTTATTTGCAGATTGCTTTCTGTCTTCAGTCCACAAGCGTTGGTTGAGTGTTGGGTATACTTGGCCTCAGGTGGGTGCCATGCAGAGGATGGAGTAGAAGGCCAGGCACATAAAAAGAACTCAGGCTAGAGGTCTGTGAGCCCAGATTTTAGCAGTGGCCTTTCCAAAGTGCCTTGGCCACATGACAGTGAGCCAAGTAGTTCAGACCTTGTGTCCAGCATGAATTCCTCCTTTGAAATTTCCTCTTTATTAGCATTCTGTCTTATGACACATATCACATTCTTCATTTTTTGCCATTTATTTGTGCTTAGATCAAGTCACATATTTAGGAAACATAATCGTAAACTGAGTTTCTCCTGTTGGTCAGCAAAGAAAATAGAAGTGTGGTGACTCCGATTGAATATCACTTCTACATGCAGAGTTCTGTCCACCCAAATCAGATGATTGAATTTTTAAAGGAATGTAGAAGTCTGCAACAATAACAGCATAAGGGGGTGGGGAGCGCGATGGAACTTTAGAGGAACAAAGTTGTATATGCTACTAGAATTAAGTTGGTATTAATATGGATTAGATTGTTATACATTAAGTTTTTCATTGTAATTCTCAGCACAGTGACTAAGAAAATAACCCAAAAATATATAGCAAAGGAAATGACAAAGGAATTAAAATGATACTGTAGAAAACATATCTGTTTAACACAAAAGAAGGCAGTAATGGAGGAACTGAGGAACAAAAAGAGGCCTAAGACATATCAAGGATGAATAGCGCTGGGCTTGGTGGCTCAGCCTGTAATCCCACGCTTTGGGAGGCTGAGGTGAGTGGATTGCCTGAGCCCGCGGGTTCAAGACCCGCCTGGGCAACTTGGCAAGACCTCATCTCTACAATAAATCAAAAAATTAGCTGGGCGTGGTAGCGCATGCCTGTAGTTCCAGCTACTTGGAAGGCTGAGGCGGAAGGATCGCTGGAGCCCAGCAGGTCGAGGCTGCGGTGGCTGGGAGCAGCCATTGCACTCCAGCCTGGGTGACAGAGTGAGACTCCAACTCAAAAAAAAAAAAAAAAAAGGATAAATAGCAAAATGGCAGAAGTAAGTTATTCCTTATCATTAATTATATTAAACGTATATGACTGCACATGGTGGCTTACATCTATAATTTATTCCCAGCATTTTGAGAGGCTGAGAGGTAAGGATCACTTAAGGCCAGGAATTTGAGACCAGTCTTTTGTAAACAACAAAAAAATTTTTTTTAATTAGCCAGGTATGGTAGTGCATGCCTATGGTCGCAGCTACTCAGGAGGCTGAAGCAGGAAAAATCTTGAGCCCAAGAGTTTGAGGCTGCAGTGAGCTATGTTTGCACCATTATACTCCAGCCTGAGCAATAGAGCAAGACCCTATCGCTAAAAAATTAAAAATTAAAAAATGGATTAGAGTGTCTAATTAAAAGGCAGGGATTGGCAGAACAGACTCACTTGGATTCACAGACGCAAATAGTTTAAAAATTAAAAGGTAGAAAAAGATATTTCATGCTGTTGATGAAAGATGCCTAACTCTAAAATATTTAAGGTTTATTCTGAGCTAGATTTGGATGACAGAAGCCCATGGTATCATCCAGTAGGTCCTGAGAACATGTACCCGAGGTGGTTGAGTTGCAGGTTGGTTGTATACATCTTAGGAAGACAGAAATTACAAAAGCAAAACAAAACAAAAAACCCATAAATCAATGAGATTTACATTGGTTTGGTCTGGGGAGGCAGGACTTCTCCAAGTGGGGCTTGTAGGTCGTAGTTGGATTCAAAGGTTTGCTCTAAAGACTTTTGAAATCAGTAAAGGAAGTGCCACCTTGAGACAAAGGGCAGCTAGAGGAATGATAAGGAAGTTAAGTTTCTTGATATGAAGAGGAAGCCTCAGAGGTGGCAACCTTGAGAGAGAATAGATAGCAAATGTCTAGCTCCTCTGGGGATCCCCAGGAAGGAACTGCTATACAGATAGATGTACATTTCCCCAAGAGATGGCTTTGCAGGGTTGTAAAATATTTTTTATGTCCTTCTTTGTTATGTGATTTTATGCCGGAGTCCGGCTGGAAAGTAACCACATTACATAGGTTTAATAAAAACCTATTTGATGAGACTCCCCAGGTCCCTGGGTTAGGAATTTGGCAAGAGAGAAAAAAAAAAAAAAAAGAGTTTAGTCCTCAGTGCAAGGAGAGCTGGAGTGACTATATTAACATTAGATAAAATAGACTTTAAGACAAAAATTGTTAACAAGGTACAACGAAGGACACTATATCATGATAAAAGGGTCAGCTCACTAAGAAGATACAACAATTACAAAATATATATACCTACAGAGCTTTGAAATACATGAGACAGAAACTAACAGAATCAAAGGAAGAAATAGATGGTTAAACAATAATCATTGAAGACTTCAATACCCCTTTTTCGTTTAGGGATAAGACAATTTGATCAGCAGGGAAAAGAATACTTGAACAATACCACAAACCAACTAGACCTAACAGACATTTATAGGATATTCCACCCAACAATAGCAAGGTACAAATTCTTCTCAAGTGCACACGGACATTTACTGGGATAGAGCATATGTTAGGTAAGAAGAAAAGTCTTGGTAAATTCGAAAGATTGAAATCATACAAAGTATATTTTCTGATCACAATGAAATGAAATTAGAAATCAATCACAAAAGTAAATTCACAACAACAAAATGGGAATTTCACAAATATGTGGAAATTTAACAACACATTCCTAAATAGCAAATGGACCAAGGAAAATTAGATAATACCTTGAGATGAGCTGGTCCTAAAATTCTTATGGATGTGCAGGGAACCCAAAATAGCCAAAGCAATCTTGGAAAAAGAAGAATAAATTTGGAGGACCCACACCTCCTGATTTCAAAGCATACTACAAAGCTGCAGTAACCAAAACAATATGGTACTGGCATAAGGAGAAACATAGAAGTCAATGGGATAGAATTCAGAAATAAACCCATATATCTATGGTCAATTGAATTTTTTTCTTTCTTTTCTTTTTTTTTTTTTTTTGAGTTGGCGTTGCACTCTGTCACCTGGGCTGGAGTGCAGTGAGATGCTCATGGCCACCCCAATGTAGACCTGCTGGGCTCTGGCAATCCTTCCACCTCAGCCTTCCAAGTAACCGGAACTGGAGGCATGCACTACCATGTCTGGCTAATTAGTGATTTGGTGTAGTGACAAGGCCTCACCATGTTGCCCAGGCTGGTCTCAAACCCGCAGGCTCAGGCAGTCCTCTTTTCTCAGCCTTCCAAAGTGCTGGGATTACAGGCTTGAGCCACCGCTCCTGGCCGGACAATTGATTTTCAACAAGAGTTCTAACACCATTCAATGGGGGAAAGAGTAGTCTTTTCTTTTCTTTTTTTTTTTTTTTTTTGAGTTGGAGTCTCACTCTGTCACCCAGACTGGAGTGCAGTGGCCGCTCCCGGCCACTGCAGGCTCGACCTGCTGGGCTCCAGGGATCCTTCTGCCTCAACCTTCCAAGTAGCTGGAACTACAGGCATGCGCTACCACACCCGGCTAATTTTTTGATTTATTGTAGAAATGAGGTCTTGCCAAGTTGCCCAGGCGGGTCACGAACCCATGAGCTCAGGCAATCCACTCACCTCAGCCTCCCAAAGCGTGGGATTACAGGCTGAGCCACCGAGCTCGGCTAAGAATTGTCTTTTCAACAAATAGTGTGGGGATAACTGGATACCCACATGCAAAAGAATGGATGAAGTTGGACTCCCACCTCACACCATGTATAAAGATTAACTCACAATGGATCAAAGACCTAAATATAAGAGCTAAAACTATAAAATTCTTAGAAGGAAATATAAGTACATTTTTGTGGCCTTGGATTAGGCAACAGTATTTAAAATATGACATCAAAAACATGAATAACAAAAGAAAACAATAGATAAACTAGACTTCATCAAAAACTTTGTGCATCAAAGGTTTGGAATCTAAGCTCCATGGGTGTTCTCCGCTGACACGTGGGGAGGGGATGCCTCATCATAGCCACTGGCTGCCTACATGGCCACCTCTGATAGTCCCAGCTATCCTAGTCCATTTGGGCTGCTATAGTAAAATACCATAAACTGGGTAGCTTATAAACAACAAAAGTATTTCTCATGGTTCTGAAAGCTGGAAAGTCCAAGATCAAGGTACTGACAGAGTCCATATCTTGTGAGAGCCTGCTCGCTCATGGATGGCGCCTTGTCCCTGAGTCCTCACATGGTAGAAGAGGAAGGGGTTGCAATCAAGCCTCTTTATAAGAGTACTCATCCCATTCATGAGGGCCCTGCCTTCAGGACCTAGTCACTTCCCAAAGAAACCACCTCTTAATACCATCGTCTTGGGGGTCAGGACTTCAACATATGAATCTGAGGCTGGGGGTATGTGTGTGGAGAGGGGACACGGACATTCAGACCATACAAGTGCCTTGTTCTCTTGTTCTTCCCTGTATTGGAGTAGAGCAGTTATTGTCCAAAGATTTTTTTTCTTGCTAAGCTTCCTACCTCCTGGTCCTTTGGCTAGAGAGAGCAGGCTTGCTCTCTCTCTCTCTCTCTCTCTCTCTCTCTCTCTCTCTCTCTCTCTCTCTCTCCCCACCCCATCTCTCTCTCCCTCTCTCCCTCTCTCCCTCCCTCCACCTGTTGGTGTTTCCCAGTATGCTGTCTTAAAGCTCCAAGTCTGGGATATATTGTAGCGGGAAGACAGAGAGATCGTGACACCGAGACCATTATAGGGAGTGGCACTTTATTACACTGGCCATCCCAGCGGGCCCGAGGGGCTAATGCGTCCAAATCAAGCACCCCAGAACGGGACAAGTGGGGTCTTATACTCTTGTTTAGGTAACGGAGGGGGTCGTGTTGAGTGATTACATATTTCCTTTGGAATCTTACAAGGTTGTACTCAGCAAAATCAGATTTTTCAAAGAACAAATGGTTTTCAGGAACTGCAGGGTTATAAACCATCAACTTCAGAAGAGGGATTTTGGATAAGTCTGTGAATTAGTTACTCTTTTGCATTTCCATGAAATGGCCAGTCCCTGGCCATTTGGCCTTTCTTAAACAAAACCTGCCTGGCAAGCTTTCGCTTGCCTTTCAAAAGGAAATACCTTTAACTGCTACCAACCCCCCTTTCTGCCACATCAATATGTTAGGCAAAAAGAAAACCCAGGAAGCTCACCACTGTGTTGTACCTTGGGTCCCAAGTTTTCCAGCTTGTCTACTTTCTTTCCTCCGCTTTCAGTCTTCTTACACTTTGTCTTATCTGTCATGTCCAGGAATTTAGTTTTATGTAGCAGAAAGAATAGGAAACAGTATGTCTACTCCATCTTCTCAGAAGCAGAAGTTCTGTAACTGACTTTCTAAATGGAAAACTATGAAATAATTTTATTGTACAAGGGGGGATCCTGACAAAACCAGAATTCTTCTTTAGAGGGCAGGCCCCTTGTAGTATAGGCTTCCCTGCTAGGTAAGCGTTCTAGGAACCTCCATCAGCATCTGTGTACCAGTTAGTGTTACTGTGAGAGGCTTTGAATTTTTTTTTAGGTTCTTTCAATACATTCACCCATTTCATGATGGATGATTTACACGAACAATGTGCGACAGTTCAGTGCACCTGCCCACACCTCACTGAATGTTCAGCAGTTTTTGATCAAAAATGGCATGACCCCTGTGCCCCACCCTCCCTGTTAACCTGATCTTACCCTGAGTGACTTCTTTTGTTTCCCTGGATGGAAAAAAAGTCCTCAAAGGGAAATGTTTTGCCGATGTGGAAGAGGAGAAACAAAAAATAGCTGAAGTACTAAAAGGCATAAAAATGGATGAGTTCAAAAACTGTTTTGAGCGGTGGAAAAACTATCTGGATAGGTGCCTTTCATCAAATGGAGAGTACTTTGAAGGTGACTGAAGTTTAAAACATGTAAGAATAAATACACAATTTTTTAATGAATAAATTCTGGGTTTTTTGGGTCCCCCTTTGTATGTGAGCAGCAGTAGCACATTTAAGAGAAATTAAGATAGATTATATCCATACATGTAATTCGTTAGATTTATGAATCAGTTCTGTGGTAAGGTTTTACTTCAGAAAACTAGATTTATGAATTTGTTACTTTACTAACATACATATATATACACACATATATATATATATATATATATACACACACATATAGAGAGAGAGAGAGTTGTTTGTTTTTTTTTAAGTAAAAGCAAGTACCTTTTTGTTCACCCAAGCCATCTATAAAACGGGAGGGGAAAAACCCACTCAGGTTTACAAGAAGTTGGGCTAATAATAAACATGTTCCCAAACTGCATTCCAGGAAGTACTGATTCTATTAGGCTTTTTGGTTACAGGCAACAGAAACCAGCTCGTAATCAAAAGACTGGGGCTGCTCCTGACTTCAGGAAGGACAGGAGCCAGGATGGCTCCAGGGACCTGAGGAGCAGGAATGGAACTAATGATTTGTCCAGGCCTCACCTTGGGCTGAAGAAAGCCAGCCTTTCTTCAGCCTTTGTGTTTCTCAGTCCAAGATTTGGATTCCAGGGGCAGAGTTTCTGACCTGCTTGATTTGGATCACGCTTGGGTCATAGGCTCATCCTTGTCCAGGGGTGGATCAAGCACTTGAATGACAGTTCCAATGAGACTGTGTCCAGTGGGGTGGGGGTGGGAGGGGGGGGAAGGTACCCTCCCCAGCACAACCAGCATGCTATTTATCAGAAGAGATGTCATGAAAACGTCAGATGGATGAGAATCATAGATGTCTACTGCAGGTGCCAATCGCTGGATCCCAGGTTAAGAGTTTTAGAGCCGAATACCTTTGGGAAACCTGAGTTAGAACAGGAGAAACTCCTCTGAGAGTCTCCACCACGTGCACTGTGGGCCTTCAAGCAGCAGGTTGAGGATGCAGGTTCTTCCCTAGCTGATTCAACTACATGGTGCTTGTTTTACCTTGAACCCTTTTGACACATGAACCTCTATGGGAGCCCAGTTGGGGAAACCCTGGCTCAGTTGGTCTTCAGCAAGGCTTTTAGGTCTGAGGCCCTGTTTCTGCCCTCAGTCAGTTTCCAGGACTTACATTACCCGGGTAGGAGACACACAAGCGTGACCAGGGAGAGACTTGTTTCAGGTTGCAGTGAAGTGGTGGCAGAGCTGGGACTGGAACCAGTATCTTCTGGCTCCTGGCTCATGTGCTACAGTGCTGTGCCTTACTGGAGGAGAAATTAAGAATAGCCATTCATGGTGATTTCTGTCAGTGGGCCTCTGTCTCTCTCCCCCTGCCCTGGTCCCAGGCCAGTGTTGTCTCTTAGGGAAAACCTGCCCTCAGCCTGTAACCACTGCATTCCAGGATAGGAAGGGTATGAGGGAGTAAGGGTTGACTCCAGCCTAACTGCTGACTCCATCCTGAGAAAGAGGTAAGGCCCACTGTGGGCACTGTGGCGCAGTTTGCTAATTGTCTGTCTTCCCAGCTTGCTATTATCTGTCTTCCCAGGAGATTGAACCATGTGAGAGCAAGGACTGCATTTGTCTTGTTCACTGCTGATTGCCTGGGGCCTGGCCCACGCCTTAAAGATTCACCAGGGAGGGCAACCGGATGGGATGAACCACCTGAGTGGAGGAGGGCCTGAAAGAGTGCATCCTGGGAAGAGAGGATTCATTGTTGACTAACAGAGCATTCCTTGGTGTTTAGTGGTGGGTGTGTTGGGGACACACGACATTGTGGTTTAAATGCTAAGTACACTTTGACCCTACTTCTAAGAATTTATCCCAGGGGACTAATCCACACAAACACACCAAAATATGTGTAATAGGCTGTCCTATTGTTTTTAAAAAAGGAAATAGCCTAACTAATAATAGTGAAACCATACAATGTAGCATATCCAAACAATGAGTTATTTGACATTTGTTAAAAATGATGAATTAGGCTGGGAGTGGTAGCTCATACCTGTAATCCCAGTACTTGGGGAGGCTGAGGCAGGAAGATTGCTTGAGGTCAGGAGTTCAGCCTGGGCAACATAGGGAGGCCCTGTCTCTAAAAAAAAATTTTTTAAATAAAAAAGATGACGAATTAGATATGCCTGACAGGGAAAGGTGTTTGCAATCTGTTAAGTAATAAAAAAAAAAGAGGTTATAAAACAGGATGGTAATCTATTTTTGTAAAGCAAATTAACATTTCTATTGATATGCAAATTTATAGACAAAAAGACTTACACGATTAAGAACCAAAATGTTTGTAGTAATTATCTCTGGGTTATAGAATTATAGGTGACTCTTCTATTGTGTTATTATTATTCTTTTTTTTTTCTTTTTTTTTTTTTTTTTTTAGTTGGAGTCTCACTCCAGACTGGAGTGCAGTGGCCACTCCCGGCCACTGCAGCCTCGACCTGCTGGGCTCCGGCCACTGCAGCCTCGACCTGCTGGGCTCCGGCGATCCTTCTGCCTCAGCCTTCCAAGTAGCTGGAACTTCAGGCGCACGCTACCATGCCTGGCTAATTTTTTTTTTTTATTGTAGAGATGAGGTCTCACCAAGTTGCCCGGGTGGGTCTCGAACCCGCGGCTCAGGCAATCTACTCACCTCAGCCTCCCAAAGTGTGGAATTACAGGCTGAGCCACTAAGCCCAGCTATTATTATTCTTTTTATTTATATTTTGTAATTAGTTTACCATGAATACATGTTTAGTAATTATTTCATAACGTTTAAAAAAAATACCATGCCAAGGAATCTGAACCTGATTCCTTAGGTAATATAAATTAATTTTTTATAAATTAAATAATTAAAAATTCCCTAAGCAAGTTTCCCTAAGAGTTTCATTGAAACCCCTCTGGGAACATGAAGGTTCACTGATAAGTAGCAAAAAGTATTCCTGCCTATATTTCTCATAAATTCTGATTTCTGAATGTTGCTTTTCTGCACAGAATGGTGGCAAGTCAACACATTAAAGGAAATAGCAGGGCTGGTTTAGACCTTGCTGGGTCATTGTGACCAGGCGACCAAAGGATGGTGTTTTCTAAAAGTGTCCAATTAAGGGGAGTGTTTTATAAACCAACAAAGCAGCCCAATTAACCTTGGATGGTATAACTCCGGTGGAAATCTGGGACATGGCTTGGTGGTAGATGTTGTTTTTCTGGTTTTGTTTTGGGGATAGCAAACAGCTGGGTATTGAATGTGCCCCAACTCACGTCTGCTCTGTTTACAGGAAAACTTGATTGGTGCCCTCTTGGCAATTTTCGGGCACCTCGTGGTCAGCATTGCGCTTAACCTCCAGGTAAGTTTTGGTCACCAGCACTGTCTGGAACAGAGATATAGCAGAGAAGTCGGGATGTCTTATCTAGGTCCAGCTTCCTCCGCTCTGTGAGTCCCTGCCTACTGCATCCCTGGGCTGTGCTGGGGACAATACCTTGTGGGCCATTGCAGAATCTCTCTTGATCCGGGTCCCCTTCTGTCACCCTCCTAGCCAGGTCCTCACCTCCTCTCCATGGCTTTGCAGTGACCTCCTACCTGGCCTCCCTGGCTCTGGTTTCATCCTCTCTCGTTTGCCTCGCTACAAAGCTGCTGAAATTATCATTGTTGAATTCAGTGCTAATGACAGCACTGTCCATTGCTTAAAAGCCTCTAGGGGTTTCCTATAGCAGTTGCTGTGGATGCCCTCACTCCTGACCACATACCCTTGGCCCGCCTGAGCTCACGAGCAGCTGTGGTTTGGAGCAAGCTACAACTTCTCATGGGGGCACCAGGAAACTGGTCCCCCTGGCATGCAGGTGCCTTGGGATGTGTGTTGGGGGACTTTAAGGCCCCTGGAGTCTGCCTTCAGCCAGCGGAGGTGAGAGTCATGGATAAATGCCCAAGCTCCTATCCTCCAGTAGGACAGACAGTTCTGAGGTGAGATTCACGGGGTTTTTCAGAGGGTCCTCAGCAGAACTGAGCCCCAGTTGTCCACGGGGCTAATTCACTTATTAACGCTTCTTCCATTCTGTTGTTCTCCATGCCTGCCTCACTTGCCCCCTCCCTCACTTGTGCTTCCTGGAAACATCTCCTTCACAAACTCTCTGCTCCCAAGTCCTTGTCCCAGGGACTGCTTCTGGGAAACCCAGCTTAGACTTGACACCTGCTAGCAGGATAAATCCCACAGCAAGCCAGTCGACGTCACCTGGCCAACATCACCAAACTCCCACCCGCCATGAGCTGTTCTTCCTCCCTGGATGGGCAGGAGACTGTCATCCCCCAGGGTACACATCCATGGGCACTCCCATGCATGTGTGGTGTTTCTGTGTTGCTGAGATCACATGGTCTCAGCTACTTGTCTGGTTCATTCCCTTCTCTCTACAGACCAGCATCTCCGCTTATGCATATGCTTCCATGCAGTCCACATCATGATCCTCCCCAGATGGCCAACTTGGCCTTCTAAGTCAACATGACTTTTTAGCCCACCTTTGCTATTGCCTCAGTGTTTATGTGCCAAGTTCACATTTCCTGGGGGATATATATATCCATGACGTGCTTGAGCCCAGTATCCACCCAGGGAGGACAAGGTCCACCGATACCCATGAGAGCTGCTGGCACAGACAAGGAATGTAGCCAAGCAGGCATCCCAAACGTGGGGAATCCTGGGATCACAGTGAGAGGGAGAAGGTGACTCTAAAGGCCAGGTCAAAGTGGGATCCTTAGACCATGACTCCCGCCCCAAGACTGCACATCATCTGTGCTGTGTGTGAGAAATGCCTGTTTCCAGGCCTCACCCACACCTTCCTGAGGCTGACTGAGGATGAGGCCCAGATGGGTGTTTATTCAAAGCTCCCTGGGGAAGTATTAAGTATTAAGAATTCCCAGCCCGTTGGAGAACTACTGTCCTAGATTAACCATCTAGCAATTAGAGCACTACTGCTTTAAGGACTCCAAATAATTTGACAGATGTTTCTAATTTATTTTTGAAAGTAGAAGGTAGATTTAGGATACGTATATCATACCTTTTTTTCCCCCAAACATCTGGGCAAATTGCATTCTTTCTCGGTTTTCTAGAAGTACTGCCACATCCGCCTGGCAGGCTCCAAGGACCCCCGGGCCTATTTCAAGACCAAGACATGGTGGCTGGGCCTGTTCCTGATGCTGCTGGGCGAGCTGGGCGTGTTCGCCTCCTACGCCTTCGCACCACTCTCGCTCATCGTGCCCCTCAGTGCCGTCTCCGTGATAGGTGAGACCAAGGCTCTGCCCCCCTTCCCCTGGGCTCACCCACCTGTGTGACCAGTGCCATCCCAAGATCCAAGGCACTCACTGAACAAATCAAGTTTACTTGGGCAATACTAGCCTAACACAAAAAGCTTCATATACCCCAGGACCTGTGAGTGCTTTACAGATCTTAGTTCTTCCAGTCCTCCCAGAGACCATTATCCCCACTTTACAGATGAGGGAACTGAGGCACAAAGTGATGAAATTACTTCCTCCAAATCACACAGCTAATGAGTAAATGGACTGGGTTATGAACCGGGCTGTCTGGCTCCAAAATTTGTTTAAGATTCAGAATGTTGATCAGACTTGCTTTTTATTTCTTTTCTTTTCTTTTTTTTTTTTTGAAAACGGGATTTATTGAGAGGACAGAAAAGCTCCCAGAGTAGTAGGGGACCCGAGAGGGTTGCCCCTTGCTTTTTGTTTCTACTGCAAAGAGGGTGAACCTTAACCCAGGCATTCTTACACCAAGATCAACTAAGCTTTTGTACAATTTGGGTATCTTACACCTCTAAGAAATGTACATTCAGCTTATTCTCTGATTTTGTACATCAACTGATTCCATTTTTAAAACATCAAGCAATCTCCAGTGGCACAATCGGTTGGTGCTTAGTACTTATATTAAAAAATCACTAACTTTCTCATCTTCCATTTTTCTGTGATTTCTGTAATCAGTGAACTAGTGTTTTCAGTGTTTGAACCAACTAAAAGACAAAGGAGTTTGAGTGTTCATGAAGTCACAGAGAAAATAAAATTAGAGCAAAATTCTTTCTTAAAGAAAATATGATAGTAGATTAGTGAATAATAACTTTTTGTACAAAGGAGCTGGAACAGTGAACTTGCTTTGAAATGGTTTTTTTCCCATTTTGCTGGTGAGTGCTGCTCTGCCTAGAAGGTCTGCCCTGCTCCTTTTTTTTTTTTTTTTTTTGTGTTGAAGTCTCACTCTGTTTCCCAGGCGGGCGTGCAGTGGCACGCTTCCTGCCCCCGTAGTCTCAA